>PVIU01028709.1:0-18571 GCA_004026605.1 Ondatra zibethicus
ATGTATTATCTTTTTGAGAACCGAGTCTTTTTGAATGCACTCCTTCCTAGGCCAGGAGGGAGGGGGGTGGGCCTTGGACTTCCAACAGGGCAGGGCACCATGCCCTCTTTCAAGGAAGAAGGGGGAGGGAGGAGGGGTGGGGGGATAGTGGGAGGGGACCGGAAGAAGGGGAAGAAAGGTAAAAATTTTATTTCTTTAATTATGTTCTTGAATGGAAAAAATAAATCAAAACAATGTATGGAAAAAAATAAAAAAAGAAAAAAGAAAACCACAAAAGTGATGAAGATAACAAAACTGTCCTCCAAGAGTATGTCTTCCTAAGACAAAAGGGAAATAAGAGAAAGTAATAGAGCTGTGACTATCATCAAAGTAGATTATGTACATGGATTCTAAATGCCCAATAAGCCCCTTTTGTATACTTAATATAGAGCAATCTTTCAAAAATGAAAGCTGAAAGGGGGCATTTCAAAGTGAACTAGAAACCTAGGACAATGGGAACTCTCAGGAATCTACCCGAGTGACTCCTAGCAATAGGGGACAGGAGACAGAACTGGCCAGCTCCTGTAACCAAGCAAGACTTCCAGTGGAGGGACTGGGTCTCCAATCCAGCCACATAACTTTTGACTTACAATTTTACCTGCCTACAAGATAAGCTGGGGAAAGGTGGCACAGAATTGTGGGAATGACCAACCAATGTCTGAGACCCGGCCGTGAGAGAAAGCCCACCCATGGCACTGTCTAGAGTGCCAGGACCCAGAGACTAAATAGCCCAGAGACATGAGACAGAATCAAACAAGACCGGCAAAAATGTCAACGTAATGATACCTATACTCATAGATTGGTGTCTAGCCCAGTTGTCATCAGAGAGGCTTCACAAAAAGAGATGCAGAGACCCACAGCCAAACATAACACGGAACTCGAAGAATCCTGCTGAAGAGAGGGAGAAAGGATAGTAGGAGCCAGAGGGTTCAAGGACACCTCAAGGAAACCTACAGAACCAACAAACCTGGGCTCATAGGAGCTCACAGAGGCTGAACCGACAACCTGGCAGAAAAGGATCACCTCCAATGCACCACACTGTGCACACCAGTTGAGATAAACTGCTTTCTCACAAGTTTTTGATAAGGAATGGGGGAGATCACTTTATAAACAAGATAATGACACTAAAGATCACTTCTCAGACTTAAAAAAAATTACTTTACAAGCAGTGGTGGTACACATCTTTGATCCCAGCACTCGAAAGACAGAGGCAAGCAGATCTTTGAGTTCGAGGCCAGCCTGAGCTACAAAGCAAGTTTCAGGACAGCCAGGACTACATACAGAGAAACACTATCTTGAAAAACAAGAACAAAAACAAAAAATTAGATTTATTCATTTTATGTATATGAGTGTTTTGCCTATGTGTGTCTGTGTACCACAGGCACGTCTTATGCCCATGGAGGCTAGAAGACGACATTGGATCCCTGGGAATGAGAGTTACAGATGGTTGTGAGCCATCATTTGGGTGATAGAACCTGAACCTGGGTCTTCTGCAAGGTCAGTAAGTGATCCTAACCACTGAGCAATCTCTCCAGTCCCCACTTCTCACATTTTATATGCCCTTTTCAAGCAGTGTTTTATAGCCATACATTCAGAATCTTTTCTTTTGTTTGTTTCTTTCTTCAAAACAGGGTCTCACTGTGTAGCCCTGGCTGTCCTGGAACTCACTATGTAGACCAGGCTGGCCTCAAACTCACAGAGATGCACCTGCCTCTGCCTCCCAAGTACATATACTATTGTACCCAGCATACTCAGAATCTTAAACAGGCTACAAGTATTATTTCAGAGGTAAAACATCACTATGTTTTATGTCAACGATAAAATCATCAGGAGTTTTAAGAAAACCAAGCTATAAAGGAAAATGACTTCCTCTCTAAGAATTGGATTCTGGTCTGGAGAGATGGCTGAGAGGTTAAGAGCACTGGCTGCTCTTTCAGAGGTTCTGAGTTCAATTCCCAGCACCCACATGGTGACTCACAACTACCTATACAGAGATCTTGCAGGGGGCTTCAGGGATGACAGGAGACAGAGGGAGATAAAAGCAGGTTGGATGAGCATAATCAGAACATGAAAGCAGTTGTCAAAAAACCTAATTTAACAGACTTAACCTAATTCATCCCGACTTGTGCAGAGACTTGTGATATGACTTGTCTCCCAGCTCGGGAGGAAGAAATACTGTTAACACCACATAGTTCGGGGGCTGGAGAGATGGCTGAGAGGTTAGGAGCACTGGCTGCTCTTTCAGAGGTCCTGAGTTTAATTCCCAGCAACAGAATGGTGGCTCACAGCCATCTATAATGAGATCTGGTGCCCTCTTCTGGCCTGCAGGAATATATGCAAGCAAAGCACTGTATACATAATAAACAAACCTTAGAAAAAGAATTGAATTCTACAAGATGTACAGATTCTGCTTACATGTGTTTATGTATGTATGTATGTACGTGTGTGTATGTGTGTGTGTGTGTGTGTGTGTGTTCATGTTGTGGTGGGATGTATGTGTATGGTACATTTACTTCCTCTTCCCAAGTACTGCTTTTTCTATCATGTCTTTTTTTAGGTTTACTTACAGGGTCATGGGTGAAAGGTTATTTACAGGAGTATAGACTGTAAGAGGAGACTGCTCGTTCATTTCCCGGCCACCCAGACCAGAAATAATCACATAGAAACTATACTAATTATAACACTGCTTGGCCAATAGCTTAGGCTTCTAATTAAGTAACTCTTACATCTTAAATTAACCCATTTCTATTAATCTGTATATCGCCACATGGTTGAGGCCTACAGTAAGGTTCCATCTGGTGTCTGTCTCCTTCAGGGACTATATGGCATCTCCTTGACTCTGCCTACTGTCTATCTATATCTCTTCCAGCCTGGTTCTACTCTGCTAAGCCAAAACAGCTTTATTCATTAACCAATAAAAGCAATGTATACAGAAGGACATCCCACATCAATAGACAACTTACAGTAACTACACCACTGAAGAAAATGTCTCTCCCTTCTCCAGCAACCATGAACAATGCCTATAGATCCTCAGGGAGGGGTGGAGCTTGGAAGCCCTACTACTTAAAGATTCTACCACTTCCACACTACCACAATGGGGACTGTGTCTCCAGCACAGGAAACACTAAGGAATAAATCATGTCTAAACCAGAGCACATCTCAAATTCACTAACTTGAGAAGGTGTTGGTGGTTCAGTGGTAGAATTCTCAAACACATTAGCTGCATATACATTTTTGTCTCATACTCTGCTTTGGGAGAACCCAACTAAAACATATACATTTATGCATCAAATAATTAATGAAAAGGGGGCCATAAATTTGATGGGAAACACTTATGACTGTATGATGAAGCTTGGAAGTAAAAAAGGGAGGAGATAAATGTAATTATAGTCTCAAATCATTAAAAACTTAAATAACAATTATCAAATTTTGCCTCACTTATTTGAGGATATTTGGAATATTTAAAAGTACTTGTAACATTTAATTTTTTTTTTACTTTTTTGATTTGTAGAAATAAGAGGGAAAGAAGCCATCTCCATATGGAAACTTCAGTGATCACACTGTATATCACCACAGCAGACTTTCACATGTTGGTGAAATGTTGTCCCTAAATACCATTCCTTTCATGGCTATAAACTCACAAATCATTAATAAGTACATTATTTTCTTAAGTATCTTAACGTTATGGTGATAAAAATGCGATGGAGTTTCTTTTCATATTACTTTAACCATAGTCTGTGTATGAATAAGGTGCTTGTTATATAGGTTTTGCAAATCAGATATAAAAACACCATCTACAGACTCCACAGGGAACCAGGCAGTGGTGGTGCACACCTTTAATCCCAGCATTTGGGAGGCAGAGGCAGGCGAATCTCTGTGAGTTGGAAGCCAGGCTGGTCTACAAAGCGAGTTCCAGAGCAGCCAAGACTACTAGACAAAGAAACTGTCTCAGAAAAAAAAAATACTCCACAGGGCAGTCCACGACTGTCTGGGAATCTCATGGAAATGCATACTAACTTGTGTATAAAGATGTACATTCATTTTCTAAAGGAAAAGTTCAGGTTTTTTGGCTACACTTCATAGCAAATCTTGGCCCAAAAGAGGGTTAATAGCCAGCGGTGAAAGTTTATCAGACACTATGACCTGTGGGTAAGGATGATTTTGTTGTTCAGAAGGAAGCCTCTGGAAATGTTTAAGTCATTCTACATAGCTGATCCTCGTCTTCACTAAATTGCACAGCTAACTTCATTATGTGAATCTAACTAGAACTGATATGATTATAATGATCCCTCCTCAAAGTCTAGTTTATTTTTTTAAAACTTTTTTTTTCTCCTCGAGGCTTAGTGTATAATGTTTTTCGTTCTCGAGACCTGGTTTCCAACATCTGGATTAGATGATCTGGTCTCAATTTTCCCCTCAAAGCTATCTCTCCTTGTCTCAAAGAATTTTTGGGACCTTGCCAACCAACAGGAAAGGGTTTAGATTACAGTACGTGCTCTATCCAGACTAGGCCCAGTTTTCCCAGAGAGTTCTCTGCCATTAACTTGGTGCACTTCCAGGAATGGGAAAGATTCAGGGCCAGCTGTCAATGAAGCAATTCCTTCCACCTGCATCTTGTCCAGCCCCTAAATTGCTAACTCAGAAAGGAAGTTGGAAAGTTAAAGAGATGCACTTTTTCTAAAGAGCCTTAATTAGGTTTGGCATTGGGTTTGTAAGGGTGGGTTTTTTCTCTTTCCCTATTAACAGAGAACTATTTGCACATCATAAATAAAGTAGGGGAAGAAAATTACATCTTAAAATCATTTCTACTTAAGAAACCAAGACAAAAATGGTACAGGTGGCTTTTTAAAAGGAAGAGGGAAAAAACCCACCACATAAGCCCTTTTCTTGAATAGGCCTCTAACTAGCCTTGGTGCAGCTGCAGGGACGCATTTAATGTTCCTGTGATTTATTACTCTACGAGGATACTCTCAGCCATCATCTGCAGAAGAGGCCTGACTTGTACGTAGAATGGAAGACTAAGAACATATTGGAATCGGCTAAATTTCCCATGTGGCTTTCATTTTCTTTCTGATTGTATGCTTCGAGTCTTTTTTAAAAAAGATGTTTAGCTGCCATGAATATCACAAAAGCACCCTGTCCCAGGACAGCCTGCAGCAGTCCCGAGCCAGGAACTGAGGCTACTAGCAAGGGGAGGAGCTAAAAGCGCCCGCCTTACAGTACAGGTGTGCTTTCCGCCAGCAGCTCTTGATCCAAATGTCTTCCCTGACTTACAAAACTATCCATGGCTTTCACAGAGGGTCCCTGAACCAGGTCAGCAATAGTTAAAAAAAAATCAACTACTCCACCAAGCACTGTGCACCAGGGAACGTTCTGGGCCATTCATATGGACTGTCTCATTGAGCCTCTATTTGTGTCTGTTGCACAGATGAGGAATCTTGGGCTGAGTGTCACTTCACTCGTGCTCGTAAAGTCAGCAAGAGGAAAGCCAGGAAGGAATTCTTGATTTCTATGATCCCAATACGAGTGCTTTTAATGACCACATAATTTTCGGCCCTTTCCTTCCATCTAGGATTCCTCTCTGATGACAAATACAACATTAAAGCAGGCAACATGATAGCCACCTGGCTGCCTCAGTGTTCTAACTACAGAACTCGCCTATGCCTGTCCTTCAAGGTAATGCCATATGTGGGGGAAAATTCTACCAAGCAAATACATGTACAGCTGCCTCTTCCACTGAGTATTTCTGTAAAATTGTGATGTTTGTTTATTTGAGATGGACTCTTAAACTGTATCTCAGGTGGCTCTCAAACTTGTAGCAATCCTTCTGCCACAATTTCATCAGTGCTGAGATCAAAGGCATACACCACCACACCACACCCAGCTTGTGGTACTTATAATGAAAATGACTTCTGATTTTCTGGATGCCATCTGTCCAAAGTCTTGTGTATACAAACATGAACATACATCCTTATTCTTACTAGGTGCCAACCATCATGTTAATCAATTAACACACTTGATCCTCTGAAATAAACCTATGAAGTAGTTACGGCTGCTACTACTGTTATATCATTAATGAAACTGACATTCTAAAACTTTTGTCACTTACTTAATCAGATAAAGGAGCCGGGATTTGGATTCAGATACATTTGACATGAGAGACCCAAGCCCTAAAGCACCACACTCTTGACAGTAATAAATCGTGATAATAGACTGATAATAGGCAGCAATGACATTGTGCGCTAAGAGTGGAACTTTACTGCTACAGTGTTCTTCTCAAGTCAGCAGCCTCTCTATTATCATGAGAAATACATCAGACAAATACCAGGGAAGGAACACTGTAGTCTTCCAAATTGTCACAGACATGAAAAATAAGAACTCGGGCGACATCTACAGAACTGACGCAAATAGGAACTCCAAAACTCCATTTCACCACAAAACAGTGAATAAATAAGCAAAGCTGCTGTGATCAACTTTTCCTGAACTATGGATACCCTAAGCTCACAGAAAAGGGAGTCGTGCTTCGTAATAATAACCATCTGCACTGTGCCCATGGACCTTTCTAGCATTCCCACCTACCCTGGACATAGCCCATTGTTCCCTACTTCAGCCACAACCCCAAACAGAGCAGTCCAAAATCCTGGTCCACGTCCTCAGCCTCAGCGCTGAAGGGAGTAAAAACAGACCTTATTCTCAAAGACTTCTATTATTCTCATTGCTGTTTATTCACCTTGTAATTCCCAAAAGAACGACACAGAGCATTTATTTAGTTTAACTCAGATTCTGAGCTGACTAACCGAGGGGCAATTGTTGAGGTAATTAAAGGTAAATAGATCAGTCACTCCACCTGGAGCCAGGGATCACAACCAAAGCAAATGGTAAAGCAGCCTGAAATCTTGAGAGGAAAGGCTGGGGTGAAATGTTGTTAGGAATAGTAGTTTTGGAAAAGTTTACTCCTCTGCTTAGACATCGAGAAGGCTATGTGCATGGCCCAGACTAGGCACACACCTGTAGAAGAGCTCCCAAGAGCTCTTTCGTATGCCTGATGTCAGACACCTTTATATAATTTAAAGAAAACTAAGGAAGGTGAAATTGCAGTCGGTGGCTCTGTATATCTGAAACTATTGAAGGTTCTCATCTTAGCTATGCCTAGTTAAAATATAGCAAGTTCAAATTCCCAGTGAATATTGGCTCACTCAATCTCCCATCTCTGCTTTTGACTGTTCTTGTCCATTTAATTGGCATGTTGAAATGGGTGACCCAGCCTAGCCTGGTAGAGCTGCCAGAGCAGGGTTTTTCTGCCTGAAGCCAAGTCAGGAGCTAGCATCAGACACTCTTAGCAGGTCAGCTCCACATAAAAAAGGAGAACGGATGGCCCCATTGCAGCTGCTAGGACTGCTTTTATTCCAGGGCCTCTTTCTTTCTTTCCTTTCTACATCAGTCACTATCGGCCATTTTCTATTCCTCAGAGATGCAGACAAACAAGTGTTCAGACTTGATGGGCGCTCAAGTCTGACCCATGGTGAGTTCTTCACAAATTGGTACATCTGGGGCCCTATTCTTGCTTTACCTTATCAGAAGTTCTTTTTAACTGTTTGAGAATCAAGCATTTGTCTGACATGCATTGTCTTTGAGGAGCTCTTTTGAGCACATCGGAAGTTCTATTGAACTATTTGGACATCTACTGTTACAGCAGGAAACTTGGGTTCTGTAATTTTATGCTGCTAACTAGCTGAAAGAGAGAGAGAAATTATAACAGAGAAACAAACATGTTTGATAGATGTATGTTCATATTTATCTAACCGCAGGGTAAGTTGGTACTACCTTGGTGCCCTCAGTGAAAATTCTAGCTGACTCGTGTTTTGTATTTTATGGTGACTTATCTACAAATATACTCTGAAATAATGTGATTGTTTTATATGCCCATTTATAATTCAAAACTTAATCTTCCCCCGACTTCCTGAAAATAACTCAGTAGCAAACTTGTAGCCACTTTATTTTTACATTTTTAACTGTCTGGTGATAAGATAGCAACTCTTGGCATACCTAATTTAAAATAGGTATGGATGAGTACAGTTTCATGGGTGAGAACATTTTCAGGATTCTTTTAGACCCTGCAATTAAAGTATTGACATATAAAGTCTATTGCCTGACTACCTGTTTCTTTTTTCCTTTTTCTTTCCTCTTCTGCAGCGTCTTTGGGGGAAAAAATGACTATTAAGGTTGGAATCTTAGCCATGCCTAGTTATAATAACGAACTCAGGAGATAGCTGTAGAACTTGGGGCTAAAGAAAAAATGGCTTCTTTTAAAACCAAGGTGCTACTGCCCAGTTGAGGCTTGCAAAAGTGACAATAAAGTTTAGCCATGCAGATAGGTGATCTTAATCTGCTTCATGTCATCATAAATATAATTTGAAGCCACTTCTCTTTTACAATATATTTAGGATTACAACAAATGTGTTTTTATGAATTGCTAGTATAAAAGTAACAGATTGTACTTGTGTTCTTATGGAGTCTGTTATGAGTAAGAGTATTAATAATTAAAACTAATTAGCATGTGAAAGTCTATCAGCAGAAAGTATGTTACAATCTAAGCTATTTTGATTAGAAAATCTATTTGTAAAAGGCACAAAGTACTTTAAAACAAAATAACTTTGCCTAAATACAAATTTTTGTAAAAGGAGTGTCAAAATGTAAAGTTATCTAAAGTACTTTCTAAACTCAAAATGTAGTACACCAATTCAAGTTAGAACCTAATATTCTGAGCCCAAAGCAACTAGGATTCCCTAAAAATATTGTTCTGAGGGACCAACAAGCCTCCACCCCTGAGTGTTGATGGGTTCTAAGGAGGATAGGACAGTCAGTTTTCTTTAAGGGTGTGGACTCTAGGTAGCCCACCATGCTCCAGTGGATGGCTGCACACCCAGGAGTATATGGAAAGCACAAATCATATTTGGTGGACTATTTAAAAAAAAAAAAAGACATGGGCTAGAGAGATGAGTCAGCAGTTAAGAACACTTTTTCTTGCAGAGAACCCAGGTTTAATTACCAGCACCCACAAAATGGCTCACAACTCTCCTTAACTCCAGTTCCAGGGGATGCTCTTTTGACCCCCAAAGGCACCAGGCATGCAAGTGGTACACAGACCTGATGCGAGCAAAACACTCATACATGAAAAATAAAATAAATCAAAACAATTTTAAAAACAACACACAAAGTTGGGGGATGGAGTGGTGAAATCCATGTGGGAGGGGTTGGAGGTGGAGTAGAGGTTAACTATGATCAAAATACATTGTATATGTATGACATTCTCAAAGAATTAATAAAAATATAATATTTTTAAAAGAAATTAAAACATCGTTCTGTAATAAGTAACATTTGCAAAACCATGAGCATAAGGGACAAAGATATGTCTTATCAAGATAATCATTTTTATTTTCTGCTGAGTTTGTCAGGCTCTTGACTACTCAGGAAACTAAATTCTAACAAAATCAAGGTCCATTTAAATATATTTACATTAAGGGCTTTTAAATGACTACTTTATAAACATCTATTATTTCAAGAGGATTTTATGACTTTTAATACCCTACATATCCATGACACATGTACAGATGCATGTCTGAATTCTATCTAAATATTATACAAAAGCTTACAGAGTTAAAGGCATGTAAACTTAATATACAAGTGCTCTGTTTTAGTCAATATGCCTTGCATCTGGACTTTAAGCACAAAAATAAGCAAAAAAAATTGTTTGAACATTTCCACTACTTGTAAATAAAACCATTCAGATGAAAAAATGCAATTTTCGAAGTCTTCTTATTTAAGACCTGGCTCAGTAGGTAAAGGCACTTGCTGTCAAGCCTGATGACCTCAGTTCAATTCCTGGGAAACACATGGTGCAATGGGAGAACAAAATTTTGCTTCAAATGTAGAAGCTGAATTAATATGTGTAGCTGTGATGGTAATTGTAAATGTTAGATGTGTTTATGTTCGTTAAGTATATAAAACTCAAAACTTGAAACAACACTGTACCAAGATGCTACTCTCCAATGGAAAAACTGCTAATCGTATTGACCTTTTCAAGGACTTGTATTGATGTCTTCCTGGGTGTTTTGTGACTACCCTCTTAAAGCAAAGATAAATAGATGTGCACAAACATTATATACTCCAAGTAATACCATTCTGACAATTAAGCAATATTAGACATTGGTCATCAGGGGATATAATCTGTTAACAAGTATAACCTACTTTCTTTAGGAAATTTTTTCATTTATTTATTTTTAATAATATCATTCAGCTATTTGAACGTAGCCATTCAAACACCTGACCATTCCCAAATTCTAGACATATCAGTGAAGTTCTTTTATTTATTTATTTTACGTGCATGAAAGTTTTGCCTGCATGTACGTTTGGGTTTGGGGGGTTGCTTGTTTTTCTCTCTGTGTGCACAAGCATATGTGTGTGCAGGTGCTCACTAAGGCCAGAAGAGGGCATCAGATCCTCTGGAGCTACAGGCAGAAGAGGGCATCAGATCTCCTGGAACTGAAGCTACAGGCAGAAGAGGGCATCAGATCCCTTGGGACTACAGGCAGAAGAGGGTATCAGATCCTCTGGAACTGGAGCTACAGGCAGAAGAGGGCATCAAATCCCTTGGTGCTACAGGCAGAAGAGGGCATCAAATCCCTAGGAACTTGAGTTATAAGTGACTGTAAACCTCCTGATGTAGAAGCTTTCAACCAAACTCCAGTTCTCTCCTAAAGGTCCTCATTTCTCCAGCTCTACTCACTGACCAAGTCCGTGAGGAGTATTGTAGGGTTCGGATAGTCACAGTCTCCACAGCTTTGGTGGCCTTTTCTCCATACAATACTAGGACCTTCAGAGTCTTCCAGCTCACAACAAACTTGGGTTATAGTCTAGACTTGACTTTGAATTACTTCCACATCACAGTCCATTATGAAGGAAGTCAGAATGGGAACTGGAGGCAAGAACCTGGAGGCAGAAACTGTAGCGAAGGTAATAGAGAGACATTGCTTACTGGTTTTCTCTCTCATGTCTTTCTCCTGTTTCTTACAGCATCCAGAACCACCTACCTAGGGGTGGCACCACCACAATGGCCAGGACCTTCTCACATCAGTCAGTAATTAAGAAAACACACTACAGAACTGGAGAGATGATTCAGTGGTTAAGAGCACTGATTGCTCTTCCAGAGGTTCTGAGTTCAATTCCCAGCAACCACTGGGTGGCTCACAACCATCAGTAATGAGATCTGATGCCTTCTTCTAGCATGCAGGCATACATGCAGACACAGCACTTACACATAAAATAAATAAATAAAATTTATTTTAAAAATGCACTATAGACTTGCCCCCAGGCAAATCTTATGGAGGCACTTTCCTGATCTATAGTACCTCTAGCATGTGTCAAGTTGACATAAAACTGTGAGGACAGGTGATAACTATGCTATGTAATAAGTGAAGCTATTTTTTGTAGTTGTATGTGTGAGCATGCATGTGTGTGTGCTGGTTTGTGTGGTTGCAGGTGCATGTGTATGCGTGAGTGTACATGTGGGCATATGTGTGTGGAGGCCAGAAGACAACCTGAGTATCATTGAAGTGTATATTTTTTTGACAGAGGTTCCCAGGTGCTCACTAGTAGGCTGGCTGACCAGGGAGTCCTGGAGATCCAACTATCTACTGCATGTACATTGGTATAACACACATATGCCTGGTGCCCAAAGAGGTCAGAAGAGTGTAGTGGATCCCCTGGAACTGGAGTTACAGATGGTTGTGAGCCATCACGTGGATACTGAGAATCAAATGTGGGCCTTCTGCATGAGCAACAAGTGCCCTTAACTGCTGAGCCATCTCTCCAGATATCAGTGAACTTCTATACACTTAGATGGACTTTCTAAAGCTGCTTCACTTAGGGCTTTACATTTTCACTGTCAATTCTATTTTTACACACTACACTTGTTTATACATTATACATTATAGATCAGGATCTTCATATTAGAAAAAACATGTTTTCCTTAGCTTCATTCTTAGCTTGGTAACCTCATAATTATACTTTCTAAGTCCATCTATACTTCTGCAGAGTTCATTATTTCATTTTTATAGCTAAATGATATTCCATTATATATATATATATATATCACATTTTTATTACATGTTCATCTGTCTATAGGCATCTAGGTTAGCTCAATTTCCTTGCTATTATAAATAATGCAGCAATAAACACAGATATGCACATATCTCAGTGGTAAGATATGAGGTTCTTTGGGTATATGCCTAGGACTACAATACCTGGGCCACGTGGCATTTAATCTTTTTGGGGGGTTGAGACAGGGTTTCTCTGCGTCACCTTGTTTGTTCTGGTACTCGCTCTGTAGACCAGGTTAGCTCAAACTCACCGAGTGCCGGGATTAAAGGTATGCGCCACCACACCTGGCTCCTTTTCATATAATATTAGTCACTTTTATGTTGTTGTAATCATGACCAGAAGCAACTTATGGAAGAAAGAACTTACTTTGGCTTACAGTTCCAGGGGGAGAAGAAGGCGAGACAGAAGCAGGCAGCTAGGGCATGAAACTGAGATATCACATCTTCAATCACACATATGTGTCAGGGGCAATGAGCTGCAAGTGGAGGGAATGTGTAAGTTTTCAAAGCCCACATCCAGTAACATATTTCCTCTAGCAATGTTCTCCCTCCTAAAGGTTCCATAACCTCCTCCAAACAGTGTCACCAACTGGGGACCAAGTGTTCAAATATGTGAGCCTATGAGGGACTCTTCTCTTTCAAACAACCACACATATTCATCTCTTTTTGTTCAGTGGCCCACTGGGTTACCCATGGGCTCATCAATGGGTACATAAGAGAAGACAATAACTGCCCATCCTCCAGATTCTATCACTAGCCAATCACTCATCAGGGAGGAGTACTACCACATGGGCCTCTCCCCAATCAAGGATTGATTATTGACAGGCCTAGCCTTGTGCAGTCCCATTGCAAGAAGCCTAATTTCTATGAGATCATAATTGTAATGTTAGGAATGTCCTTCTTAGGAATGAGCATTCGCTTCTTCTTAACACGTTAGCAGCCATGGATCTCTGCATTCACTGCAATTTGTCACAAAAAGAAACATCTCCAATGGCTCAGAAGTTAAGAGCATTCTCTGCTCTTCCAAAGGTCCTGTGCTCAATTCCCAGCAACTACATGGTGGCTCACAACCATCCATAATGAGATCTGAGGCCCTCTTCTGGAATGCAGGCAGGACATAGTGTATATAATAAATAAATAAATCTTTTTTTAAAAAAAGAAAGAAAGAAAGATCTCTAAGGCTGAGAGTAGCATTTGTCTATGGGTATAAACCTAAGTATTTAGAAAGAAGCTTGGAGCCATGTCAATCTAACTAAACAACCATAATATGTTCCCTCCTAGGGACTGTGACCTCCTGAGTCATGGCTTTTTAACCGTGTCTATAATGCCAGGCATGAACTCCTTCCTGAAGGGTAGGCCAAATTATGTCACTCTTCAAGATGAAGTAAGCATTTCAATGTAGTTCTTTATAAGATAACAAGGAGGGTTTAGGGATCTTGATACAGTGCCACCAGTCAATTACTACTGGAAATGCTGTAGGCAATGAAAAAAGTTAACTGTTCTATCAATCACTAAGGATTTTTTTGCAAAATTCTAACTATAGCCATTCTAAGTCCTTTATCAACTACATTTTTGTCCTTCTTTAAATAATTTAAAGAATCAAGGAAAGTGACCCTAACAAGTATTTATGTTTCAAGCAAATTAATTTTTCCATAGTATTTCTTATTATTGGATGTGTTTTCTGTTGACATTCTCCCTAAAAAGTAGTTTTGAAATTCATGGACATCAACTACAAGACAGACAAAGTTCAACTTAAAGGTGGACTCCAGGCAAGCTCAATTTAGGAACCACTCCTCCTATGTGTCTTAGTTACTTGATTTTGGACAAAGTGTTTATTGGTACTGACTCTGTGTCATTTGTCACTCCCCCATCCCTGCTATCTTGTGACACTGGGTCAGATCTGGCCATCCTGTACAGATTTCGTACTGGCCCCTCCAGGCAATATTAAGAGCACTGGTGGACTCCTAGGACAGACAGAGCCGAGGAAAGAAGATCCACCGGGAGCAGAAGCCAGGAGCAAATCCAGCCCTGGGAGCCAACCCAGTCCTGGGACACTGATTGAGCCAACGACCTGACTTAGAGTCCACAACCTACACCAGAACCGGAGTGGGACTGAACCAGTTACCTAAGACAAAGAGAGAACAAGCTCCACCAGGGGCAGAAGCCAGGAACAAATCCAGTCCCGGGACACAGGCAGATCAGGATTGACCCAGCGACCAGATCCAGAGTCAGCGATCGCCACCAGAACAGGTCTAACTCCAAGCCAGGGACATCTGCAAGAGGAGATCCAGACCAAGATTCACAGAAACAGATCAAAGCCAGCAGCCTAGACCAAAGTAGGCTTGAGACAGCAAACTCCAAGAGAGCAGACCAAAACACAAGAGCACTGAGCTACCTCCAAGAACAGGAATAACCAATGGAGTAACTAGAACCGTGACACTGACTGTACCGAGAGGAAAACCATCTTAGCTTTTGATCTACTGGCACGTAGGGGATTATTCAACAGAACCTCAGACAGCACCAACCACATCTATTAGAGGAAAAGATGAGTAGAAAAGGTAAGATCACAAGCTACACCACAAAGAGAAACACAATACCAGTGAAACCCAAAGACCCTACAAAAGTAAAACCTGAACAACCAAATATGGATGACCCAGAAGAAAATGATCTAAAAAATAACCACAAGAGAATATCTGAAATTATTAAAGATGAATTGAGAAATTACCTTAAAGAAATGGAAGAAAAAGCAAACAAAAAATTGGAAGATATCAGCAAATCACTTAAAGAAAACCAAGAAAAAGTAGTCAAACATAACAGAAACTATTCAGGACTTGAAAACTGAGACAGAAAAAAATAAAGAAAACACAAGCTGAAGGAATTATAGAAACAGAAATCATGAGGAAAGAACAGGAACCACAAATGCAAGTACGAACAACAGAATACAAGAAATGGAAGAGAGAATCTCAAGTGCGGAAGATAAAATAGAGGAAATAGACTCATCAGTTAAAGAAAACATTAAATCTAACAAAAGCTTAACCCAAAATATCCAAGAAATGTGGAACAACATAAAAAGGCCAAATCTTAGAATAATAGGTATAGAAGAAGGAGAAGAAAGTCAACTCAAAGGCACGGAAAATTTATTTAACAAAATCATAGAAGAAAACTTTCCCTGCCTAAAGATAGATATGCCTATGAAGATACAAGAAGCTTACAGAACACCAAATAGACTGGATCCAAAAAAAAGTCCTCTCGCCACATAATAATCAAAACACTAAACATACAGAGTTAAAAAAAGAATATTAAGAGCTGCAAAGGAAAAAGGACAAGTAACATATAAAGGTAGACCTATCAGAATTACACCTGACTTCTCAGTGGAGACAATGAAAGCCAGAAGGTCATGGTCAAGCATTATGCAGACATTGAGAGACCACGGATGCCAGCCCAGACTACTATACCCAGCAAAACTTTCGATCACCAAAGAAGGACAAAACAAGATATTCCATGACAAATCTAAATTTCACCAATACCTAGCCACAAACCCAACCCTACACAAAATACTAGAAGGAAAACTCCAACCCAAGGAAGATGGCTACACCAACAAAAACACAGACAATTGATGATCTCATTACAGTAAATCCCAAAGAAGAAAAAAAACCACACAAAATAACATCACCAACGATGAAAACCAAACTAACAGGAGATAGCAACCACTGGTCATTAATATCCCTTAATGGAAATGGACTCAACTCACCCATAAAAAGGCACAGGCTAACAGATTGGATACGAAAACAGAACCCATCCCTCTTCTGCATACAAGAAACGCATCTCAACCTCAAAGACAGACATCGTCTCAAAGTAAAAGGTTGGGAAAAATTATACCAATCAAATGGACTTAAGAAACAAGAAGGTGTAGCTATCCTAATATCTAACAAAATAGACTTCAAGCTAAAATCAGTCAAAAGAGACAAAGAAGGACATTTCATATTAGTCACAGGGAAAATCCATCAAGAGGAAATTTCAATACTGAACATCTATGCCCCCAAATACAAGGGCACCTTCATATGTCAAAGAAACACTTCAAAAGCTTAAATCATATATTAAACCCCACACACTCATAGTGGGAGACTTCAACACTCCCCTCTCACCACTGGACAGGTCAATCAGACAAAAAATGAACAGAGAAATAAGAGAACTAACAGATGTTATGACTCAAATGGACTTAACAGACATCTACAGAATATTCCATCCAAACAGAAAAGAATATACCTTCTTCTCAGCACCTCATGGAACCTTCTCAAAAATTGACCACATACTCGGTAACAAAACAAACCTCAACAAATACAAAAATATTGGAATAACCCAATGTACCTTATCAGACCACCATGCTTTAAAACTAGAAGACAACAGCAATACCAATTCCAGAAACCCCACAAACACATGGAAATTAAACAATGCTTAATTGAATCATCAATGGGTCAAGGAAGAAATAAGGGGGGAAATTAAAGACTTCCTAAAATTCAATGAAAATAACCACACAACATACCCAAATTTATGGGACACAATGAAAGCAGTGTTGAGAAGCTGGAAAAATCCCACACTAGTGAATTAACAGAACATTTGAAAACTTTAGACCAAAAAGAAGCAAACTCACCTAAGAGAACTAGACAGCAGGAAATAATCAAATTGAGAGCTAAAATCAACAAAATAGAAACAAAGAAAACAATACAAAGAATCAATGAGACAAAGAGTTGGTTCTTCAAGAAAATCAACAAAATAGACAAACCTTTATCCAAACTAACCAAAAGGCAGAGAGAGAATATCCAAATTAACAAAATCAGAAATAAAAAGGGGGACATAACAATAGACACGGAGGAAAAACAGAGGATCATCAGGTCATATTTTGAAAACCTGTACTCCACAAAATTGGAAAACTTAAAGGAAATGGACAACTTTCTGGATAAATATCACTTACCAAAATTAAATCAAGACCAGGTAAGCAAATTAAACAGACATATAACTGCTGAAGAAATAGGAACAGTCATCAAAAGTCTCCCAAACAAAAAAAGTCCAGGACCAGATGGTTTCAGCTCAGAATTCTACAAGACTTTCAAAGAGGAACTAATACCTATACTCCTCAAATTATTGCACACAATAGAAACAGAGGGAACATTGCCAAACTCTTTTTATGAGGCTACAATTACCTTGATACCCAAACCACAGAAAGACAATAGTAAGAAAGAGAATTACAGACCAGTCTCACTCATGAACATTGATGCAAAAATACTAACTAAAATACTAGCAAATAGAATCCAAGAACACATCAGAACCATCATCCACCATGACCAAGTCGGCTTCATCCCACAGATGCAGGGATGGTTCAACACACGAAAATCTGTCAACGTAATCCACCATATAAACAAACTGAAAAATAAAAACCATATGATCATCTCATTAGATGCCAAAAAAGCATTTGACAAAATACAACATCCCTTCATGATAAAAGTCTTGGAGAGAGCAGGGATACAAGGAACATACCTAAACATAATTAAGGCAATATACAGCAAGCCAACAGCCAACATCAAACTAAATGGAGAGAAACTCCCAACAATTCCACTGAAATCAGGAACAAGACAAGGTTGTCCACTCTCTCCATACCTATTCAATATAGTTCTTGAGGTCCTAGCTAGAGCAATAAGACAACAAAGGGAGATCAAAGGGATACAAATTGGAAAAGAAGAAGTCAAACTCTCACTGTTTGCTGATGATATGATAGTTTACATAAGTGATCCCAAAAATTCTACCAAAGAACTTCTACAACTCATAAACACATTCAGCAATGTAGCAGGATACAAGATTACCTATAAAAAATCAGTACCCCTCCTGTACACAGATGATAAAAGGGCTGAGGAAGAAATCAGAGAATCAACACCCTTCACAATAGCCACAAATGGCATAAAATATGTTGGAGTAACTCTAACCAAACAAGTAGAAGACTTGTATGATAAGAACTTTAAACCTTTGAAGAAAGAAATTGAAGAAGACACCAGAAAATGGAAAGACCTCCCATGTTCTTGGGTAGGCAGAATTAATATAGTAACAATGGCAATCCTACCAAAAGCAATCAACAGAATCAACACAATGCCCATCAAAATCCCAACAAAATTCTTCAAAGACATTGAAAGAACGGTACTCAACTTCATTTGGAAAAGCAAAAAACCCAGGATAGCCAAAACAATCCTGGGCAACAAAAGAACTTCTGGAGGCATCACAATCCCTGACTTCAAACTCTACTACAGAGCTACAGTACTGAAAACAGCCTGGTACTGGCATAAGAACAGACAGGAGGACCAATGGAACCGAATAGAAGACCCGGA
>PVIU01028710.1:0-18557 GCA_004026605.1 Ondatra zibethicus
ATAACTTTAAAATAGTCAAGCATGTATATGAAGTGTCAAATAATACCTACATTTTTTTATGTTTTATGCCCCAAATATTACAATTAATTTAAGTGCTCATTTTGCCAGTTAATAATATATTTATTTCCATGTAAAATAAAAATGCAATTATATCTCCAGATCATCTACATTCTTGCCTCCACCTAATCTATTATATACACATCAAACTTTTGCTATATTTTATTAATAGAATTAACATCACTCTTAGAGAGTCCACTGTGACTAATGGACATCACTGTCTCACTGCTTGCATAATCTTCTTCCTTGTTTTTCTTTGCTTCATTGACTGCACCCTATCGAAGAACTTGACTCAAATTTAGACAAACTTACCCCAGCACACACACACTTTGAAGACCATTGATAAAACTATCTATCTCTTATTATAGATTTTTGAGTTCATATGCTTGAGTGGTTCCCTAAAAATGATATATTCAATATAACATTCAAATGTGTCAATTAGCAAGCACTTGGCATGTATCTACTGTTCAACACCGTATTTCCTTATCAGATTACAAGTTAGAAATTCTCCTAAGAGCTTTGAGAAAAGGGCAAAATTATCTTCTAGACTATCAAAAAACTTAAGTTGTATAAGGTTCTGGTTCCTCATACTTGAACAGAAGTGAAATGATTGTTATATTTTTATGTTTAAAGTAATATTCTGTTTTTAGTTTTTTAGAAATATCTATGAATTAATCTCTATTCTTATTGCTGTGAAATTGGAAAGTGATGTGTTTTGTTTTGAACTCTCTCAGAAGCAAAAGAAGGATTTAAATGCAACTAATTTTAGAAGCAATGTGGAAGAAAACAAATATTAGTTGGCAAAGGTTAATCCAAGAAAAATTCTACAATTCAGAGCCAGAGCTATGTAGCTATGAGGGGGTAACCAAGGAGAAAGCCACAGGCTATATTGTTTGGGGCTCTATAGCCCAGTTATTTGGAAACTTCATTTAGATCACCTTCATACATGTATTTTAAAGCTTATTAGGTTTCCATATTTCCCCCTCAAATGGCCCTTAATTTTAGCTGCATCTCCCCATCTACCGATCTTGTCCTCTTCTACCCAATCCTGCTCCATCTGTCCATAACTACCTATTCCATTTGCCTTTCAACAGAGATCTATCTGTGATGCAGGACAATGGTCTATATTCTGTCAATTATGTTTTAAATAAATGCTGATTGGCCAGTAGCCAGGCATGAAGTATAGGCAGGAAACCAGACAGGAAGTAGAGGCGGGTCAATGAGGACAGGAGAATTTTGGGAAGAAGGAAGCCCATTTCTCCCCACTTTTGCCCAGACACAGAAGAAGGAAGATGTGACCTGCCCCACTGAAAAATGTACCGAGCCATGTGGCTAACATAGATAAGAGTTAATAAGAAGCCTGAGTTAATGGGCCAATCAGTTTATCATTAATATAGACCTTGGTGTGATTTTCTTTGGGACTTGGCAATTGCGGGAACTGGGCAGGACAGAAAACCCTGACAACATATCTGCTCTGCCCAATCCCTTCCTCCAAACCTAACATCTGTGGCTCTATGGATTGTAGATTTATTATCATTTATTTAAATGTTAATATCTGCATATAAGCAAATACATCCTGTATTTTTCTTTTGGAGTCTCATCTCAGGATTATTTTTTTCAAGTTTCATTTATTTTGTGCACACGTCATTCTCTGAACTGCTGAGTAAATTCTCCAGTATATAAAGACACCACGTTTTTCTTTACGCATTTTTCTGTTTAGGAACATTTAGGGTATTTACGATTCCTGAATACTATAAATGGGGCAATAGTGAACTCTGTTGAACAAGTGTCTCTGTGGTAAGGTGAACCATCCTGTGCCCAAGACTGGTATAACCGGATCTTGAAGTACGTTAGTTCTCATCCTTACTTCTACAGTGACTTTACAACTCTGAACTCTCACTAGCAAAAGAAGAGTGTTCCCTTTATTCCACATTCTCAGATGCATGAGTTATCATTTCATTGATCTTAGACATTCTAATTGTTGTAAGGTAAATCTCAAAGTATTTTTGATTTTCATACCTCTGTTGACTAAGAACATTGAATAGCCTTGTCTTTTCTCCACAAAACCTTTCATGTGCCAGGAAGAACAAGGCTATTTTCCACTTTCTGTCCTATCAGTTAAAGTACTGTTTTATGTTGAAGTCTTTCATCTATCTGGAGTTAAGTTTTTGCAGGGTTATAGATAAGTATGCATCTATTTGCATTTCTCTATATTCAGGTGCTTCTTTTGAGCAGCACAAGTAGTTGAAGATGCTGTGTTTTTGTTTTCAGAGTGTATTTCTGGGTTCTTTATCAAAATTGGGTGTCCATGGGTATTGGAATATAGGTGTATTGGAATAATAATAATAAGTGTGTATTGGAATATAGGTACAAATATTTTCCATCCCTCTGTTCTACCTGAACCAGGTTTTCTCACCTACCTGTTTCCTGAAGCTGCTTATAAAATAACCATTTTCTTTCCTCTGCGGGGGGTCCTTGGACACAAGAAGTCCTTATTCCTGTGGTGAGGAGATGGATTCAGAGGGGTGAGTGTGTGCTTGCCAGGCCGGAAGGTCCCCGGAAGGGAGGGCAGGACATCTCCAGCTCCTGCTGCCAGGGGCTTCTTTGTCCCACATGACCCTGCCCCCCCCCAAGTTCGCCCTTTCCTCTGCAGGGTCCACACAAGAAGTCCCTGTTCCTGTGATGAGGAGATCAATTTAGAGGGGTGAGTGTGTGCCTGCCAGGCCAGAAGGTCCCCGGAAGGGAGTGCAGGGCACCTCCAGCAAGGCTGCAAGAGCTTCTTTGTTCCACAACACTCTGCCTCTCCCAAGCCTGCCCTATTGTCTGCTAGGTCCTTGGCCAAGGAACAGATCCTGCTCCTACACTGAGGAAATCCAGCCAGAGGGCACTCCTTTCCATCTTCGGGGTACTTAGATCCACCAGCACAACAGGCTCCAGTGCAAAGGAGCCATAAGAGAGGGCAGACCAAGAAAATATAATGTAGAATTAACAAATAAATTAATATAGGTTTAACATAAACATGATTACCCTACCGGAATCAATCTTATTGATTGATTGATTATTACATATTAATTTAACCCATCTCCATTAATCTGTGCATCACCACAAGGTTGTGGCCTACCAGCAAAGTTTCAGCGTGTCTGTCTCCAGAAGTGGCTCCATGGCTTCTGCCTGACTCTGCCTCCATTCTCCCAACATTCAGCTTGGTTTTCCCTGCCTCGCTCTCTTCCCCTATAGCTCCGCTATAGGCCCAAAGCAGTTCCTTTATTTATCAATGGTAATCACAGCATAGAGAGGGAAATCCCACACCAAAATACAAACCAAAACATTTGCATATGCAAACCAAAACACCTGCCAGAATGTCTAAATTCCACTTCCTCAGAAAAATGGGAATGAGTTTGCCTTAAGATTTAGCTATATTCAGAGGGATTAGTTTGGTTCTATGCTTGTTCCTTCCCAGTGCAGCTGGAGTTGGTACGCGTGGCTGACAGTTGTATGGCCAATCAGCGTTTTAATAAAATACAGCTGACAGGGTACAAACCATTGTCCCTCAGCATTTCTCTATCAAGAACAGTGTGCCTGATCTGGTGGGAGTTCACCAAATCCAGCTGGACCAGGACTGAATGAGCATATGATCAAACCAGACACTCTGAATGTGGCTGCCAATGGGGGCAGACTGAGAAGCCATCAACAATGGCACTAGGACCTATCTCTTCTGCATGTATTATCTTTTTGGGAACCTAGTCTATTTGGATGCACACCTTCCTAGGCCGGGATGGAGCGGGGAGGGCCTTGGACTTCCTACAGGGCAGGGCACCATACCCTCTTTTAGGGAGGCAGGGGGAGGGAGGAGGGGGGAGCGGGAGGGGACTGGGAGAAGGGGAGGAAATGTAAATGTTTTTGAATGAAAAAAATGATAGAATATGAAAAAAAAGAACACTCTTTTATTGCTCTCCCACTCATTTCCTCTCCCGACTCAACGATCGCATTCCCTCATGGCCTCATCTCCCATCTCCTCTTCACCACCCTCCCCAGCCCCCAGTTTAACTGGGAGATCTCATGTAATTCCCCTTCCCCGAGTGGTACATGTGAGTCTTCCTTGCTTCCTAGCTTCTCTGACTCTGTGGACTGCAGTCTGGCTATCCTTTGCTTTACATCTAATTCCCGCTTAAGAGTGCGTGCGTACTGTCTTTGTCTTTCTGAGTCTAGGTTACCTCACTCAGAATTTTTTTTTCTAGTTCCATTCATTTGCCTACAAATTTCATGATGTCATTGCTTTTTATAGCTGAGTAATACTGATCTTAATAAACAAATTATGAATGTCTGAATGAAATTGAGACTGGCTACAGTATCTACTTCTTGGAATTACTCTGTGACATTTGTTTATTCCCACCCAATGAAATAATTTGAATATTTATCAGTGATCCACATATTTAGATAATATTTTGTAGACCTGACTATATTATCAAATACATACTACTGATGACACCTAATATTTTATTCATTAAAACAGTATTGAGGGAAATAAATTACTTTATTTCCTTCCATGGCTTTCTTCATATTTTTTATTAAGAATTCACATGGACCCTTTCAAAGGAGAGCACTTGATTTGTCTTTCTGTTCTTTCCTACGTCACTGGTGCCATACTAGAATGGAACTGAGAAAAGATGTCCTGCAATAAATTCAGGAAAATAATCCTGAGAATTCAGATGCTTGTGGAACAGATGTGCAGCTCCAGTGCGTGACTGCAGGAGAAACTGTGAAAACAGGTCAGCATGACAGGAAGCAGCATGAAACCAAAGGTGAGACCAGAATGAAAGGACGGACACTTCTCTGACTGCCAAACGCACAACACAGAAAGAAACAAAAGGACATCATTTTAACTGAACACTTGAGGTTCATACTATGCTTAATAATGTGAATTATATATTAGTCAAACAGCAGAATTCATGAGGCAGGATAGAGCTCAATAACCCATAAAGTAGAAGCAAAATAATATGTTACAATAATGCTTAATAGTGGAATAGTGTATAATTACTGTAGTTATATTTCCTTTCCTTAATCTACATTTCAGTACATTTATATTTAAAAGTCATAAAATATAGACTCAATATACACACTTTCTAATGATTATCCTTAAGTCATTATATATAGTCATTTTCTTTGCCATTATAGTCATTTTCTTTAGGTGAAGGGGAAACATTATGTGTCAAATGTTCCACTTAAGATTTAGCCACTCAGTTTATGCAATACTCCAGATCATCTGTGTCCTGGCTCTTTTATGTATGTATGCCTATGTTATTAATTCCACAATGATTACTTTCTTAAATTTGTGGAATTTTTATGGCACCAAAAATGAAATGCAGATTTTGATTTATATTTTTCAAATGCTGTGAACCTAAATATTAATCCTGGTTTGATAAGTGCACTTCATTTTTAAATCTCAAAATATATTTCAGCATTAAAAATCTTCACAAAATAATTCTTCCACAAAGATGCACATGCAAATTATATAAGAAGAAAGGGGGAGGAAGGGAAGGAAGGAGGAAGGAAGAGAGGGAGGGGGGATCAGGAGGAAAGAAAGTAATCATGGAATATACTTAATTGCAGACAACAGACCAGGATGAAAGCAAAGACTCCAATAATGCACAAAAGACATTGAGAATTGAATCTGGTATTAATGATTTATACTTCAGGATCATGAAGTCCAAGGGGCACAAGCTCTAACACTCACTCATATGAGAAGGTCAAGTGACTGGGCTAGATAAAGAATTTGACAGGAATAAGATTTTGAAAGTGGATATTTTCAAGTAGCATTGTCTGATTTAATAAAAAGAGGTCATAAAACTTTGGTCCATACGTAATCAGTGAAAATTAATGCTACAGACCAGGCATCTGGGCTGAACATTATGAATGAACTTACAGGCAAATTTAATAAATGGATAAGGCCTAAGGACTAATTCTTAGTCCCAGGGAGACAAATATCCCTTCCAAGATTATTGGTTTTATTTAACTATAATGTTTTTTCAAGTGAATACACTTTTGTTTTAAATTTGGTCAAAGTCACGCCTTCTTAAGATTCCAAATTGCCCTCCCTTTGAAACTAATTATGTGAATTGTAAGACCGCAAATACTAATTATTACAGGAAAATTATTCCATAAGTTTCCAAGGCAAATATATTAATAAAATAATAACATTTGAGTAACTCATTCAAATACATAGTGTATCACTTGCCCACATTTGTAGACATTCAACAGTATTTGAAAAGTAATCCTCCTCAATGAATATAAACCAATTTAAAATGTACTGGGCTTGTTTCATATATGTTAATGATCAACTATAATCTTTGTAATCTAGTTACCATATATAATGTAAATATCAGGAAGGTAATGAATGTAGAAACATTACATTTCCCTTTGAAGTCAGGTTTTCCACAAAGAAATTGCATACATTATCAATAATTAACTGTGCTAAGCTTCTAACTCCTCATCACAGTCTAACTACCAGAATTTTATGTGTCTAATACATTTATTGCATTCAAATGTAATGCTGTTGAATACATTCACCTGTAATGCTGTTCAATCGATTACACAGCAAAACCTAAATGCTGTAGAAGCAGCATTTTAACAATGATTCAAAGTTTAACCTGGATTTAATTAGTGTGAGAATCTGGTAGAAAATATACATAGACTTTTGATAATTTATATCTACATAGAAGCATTATACTTATATCCATATATGTGTGTGCATGAAATTGCAGTCTATTTGAAGTTGATAAATTATAGAAACATTAGCATCACAATTCAAAGAATATTAAAATCCTAGCATCTACCAATTGAAGAAAGCACGCAATTGTAATTTCTTTTGCTAAAAAATTCTACAAGACTCTAATACTTTACAATTTTAAGATTTGTATTATATTATCATTTCAGTAAAAGCTGTGTAATTAAATATTTTCCTTGAATAGATCATTGTGTTTTATTCTTATTTTATTATGCTTCAGTCTTAATGAGTATGAAATTTGGGGTAATTAATATGGATATATTTTGTATTAATGTACAAATTAAATTCTCCCAAAAGAGATGAAATGTAGTTTCACAATGATCCTGTTGAAATTGTCATTCTATTTCTTAACTTTGACAACTGCTTAAGAAAGCTATCATGTTGTGATGATTTTAAACGGCATTTCTACAGTTATTTTAAGGGATAGACTTTTGATATATATAAAGGAGCCTAGTTTTTTTTATTTTCAGAACTTTTTGAATCCTTTAATTGCTTTCTACTGACATATTTTGTTTTTATACTCTCCAGGATAATAATTCAAGTTAAAAACAAAAATCTTGGTATGTACTGTAGGACAATGAAAGCATATTTAAATCTCTCTCTTTTTTATAGTCAGAATGTAAGTTACTTCTCCAAATGCTACAAAATATGCACCTCCTAAAAGAGTTTCCTTTTTGATTTTTATAGAGATTATGCTATACTCTATTAGAGAAACTAGAGCAATGCTGGAGGGTGATTCTATGCATAGAGAATAAAATGAGTCCATATCTGCTTCATTGTAGGCATTTTGCCTGAAAGCATCTCTAGGATTTTATTTTATGAGAAAGTAAGATGGAACAAAAAATATTATTACTTAATATACTTACTGATATAGCTTTGTCTAACAATGGTTTGCATCTGTTTGAACTAACTAAGTTCATCTCTCTCCATTTAGCTGTACCCTTGGTGTGCACGTGTGATTATGGTTTTTTGTATCCTACCACTCCGAGGTCCCTTTCCACTTCTCTCTTTTCTGTTCCACAAACTCATTCATTTAAATTAATCAGCCTTTGGATTTCTTCACTCTTTCTTCTATTACAACAGTTCTGTTGAGACCACTAACCAACTGTAGTGACTGTATGCTTCAATGACAGAATTCCTATTTGGTTATTTATAGTGATTTCTGTGTCTTTATGTGCTCTGCTATATGTCGAGAAGAAAAGTCTACTACACTTTAATCTGAAGACACTGTCTATGATTTCTTTGACTACATTTATCACCATTTATTAAAAGTGTCTGTCTCTTAAGTCCAATCATATACAGCCTTCTTTGTGGAGTTTCTGTTAGCTTTTGTCTTGTGTATGAGCCATTCATTGTATTTTCTGTTATAAAACTGGAAATTCTATAACCTTATGTGACAACTAAAGAATTCACATGAATACTCCAAAAATTCCATTCACTGATGGTTCAAAGCTTTCAATGAAGAGCCAGTTAGCTTCTTCTATAAAGTTACTACTCATAGTGGTAGATATAGTTCATAATCTTGAACATACAGTCATACACCTTGCAATTTGTTTGTTTCATACTTATCGTTAGATATTGGTGTATCTGTCAGTCAAACTTACTTTGGAGAAGACACAGAACAGTTAAAAACTATCATAAACCCTATATGTCCATGTTAGGCACTAAGCACAATCTGCAATCTGCAATCCTCTTCTTCTTTTCCTCCTCCTCTTCCTTCTTTTCTCTTCTTCATACTCCTACTCTTCTTTTAACTCTCCTTATGCATTTTCTTTTTTTTATCCTCCTCCTTCTTCTTTTTCCTATCCTCCTCCTTATTCTTCTATGGCTTGATGTAATGGTACGTGGTTTTGTATATGGTGCATTCTAGTTTTGTCTTGATTTTTTTAATTGTCTATATGAAATAAAGGTGTACTTTTAAAGTAGATGTAAGCTATTTTGGAGAAACAACGTTTTGTTAACGTGAGGGTTTCTAAGCATTGATGTCTTAATAAAGTACTTGTTCACAAGCTACCTTCCCAGGAATGTATGTGTGAGCAGACATGTTTGAGAAATGAAAGCATAGATACTGCTGAAGGAAATGTATTACTTTTATGTAGTGTAGATCATGACAATGTTTTCATAGATATAACCAAGAATTTTAAAAGTTTGAACATCTCTCAGCTCCCCCATATCTGAAGATATTTGCTGAGTTCTCAAGATACCTCCAGACATAAGAATGATAAATTTTCTAGAAACTAGTTGCAATATCAAAGTATCAGAATTTCTATATTGTTCCATTATAAATATTCTTTGTGTATGTGCTGAATAACTTTGACCAAAGCTCTGTTAACTAGGGTATAGGAAACTAGCATTAATAATTTTTTCCTATTCTCATGAAAGAGAGAATATCTAAATCCATCTAGATTAATTTTATTACCTGATAAACCAATGACAGAATGGCAAGTCAAATTAATAGCATCAGCATGTTGATGCATGGAATAATATTAAATTGTCTATTTTGTATCATCTTGATGTGGGATGTCCTTCTGTGCATGTGTTGTCTTTATTGACTAATGAATAAAGCTGTTTTGTCCTATGGTAAAGCAGAATATAGCCAGGTTAGAATATATATATATATACACAGAGAGAGAGAGAGAGTAGGTGGAGTCAGAGAAATTGTGGAACACTAGAACCTTATCAGTAGGCCACAGCCTAATGACAATACACAGAGTAATAAAAATGGGATAATTTGAGATATAAATGTTAGGTAGAAATATGCCTAAGCTTTTGGCCAAGCAGTATTGGTATCAATATAGTTTCTATGTGATTATTCAGGTCTGGGCAGCCAGGAATGAAGGAGATGTCTCTGTTTCCAAAACGGCACCTGTTGTCTGGGGCATGGATCCACATAATGCCTAAAAAAAGCTTAAATATAAACAAAGTACTTCTAGATCCACAAAAGCAAGAGTAAATTAGATATTCTTGGTAGCTGCATATTTTCATATACGCTCAGTATGCTGGTGGTGAGCAAATGTGCAGCCCTTTTAAGAGAAGGCTTCTGGATTTAGATTAGCAGCAAAACCTGCACAGTACTTTAAGATCTGGCTTCCTGGTTCATGATGGCAGCACAATGGCTCTGGTTTTTTTGGGGGGTGTTGGGTGGGGTGAGGTCCTGTAATGGAGCATTTAAATGGGGTATGTGAGCAAAGTGCTACAAGTTGCTTAATGGCTACATAGAGACAGACACACCGCATCCCTGGAGCTGGGGTGGTGCGCATGACTCACATAGCTCGCTGTGAACATACCTCCAACATTGGGACTGGGTTGAGCCGAAAGGCAAAGTAGCCTTAGTCTTAGCCATGCTGCTTAGCATTTTAAGATGTGTTCCTGGTCAGAAAATGACTACAGATCCGATAACAACTAAGACAGATTTAGATGAAAAACACCCCTGAATAGGTCTCAGTGTTGTATATATGTATATAGGCTTGGGAGGGAGAAGAAAAAGAGTGTAGACAGTTATAGGAAGAAAAAGTTTAAAAATATAAAGCATGGTCTTTAAAGAAATAGTAAAAGTAATATAAAAGAGTGCAGACAGTAATAGATTAAAGGAACAAAGAGAGCAAAAAATAAATAAGCCAGGTAAAGATGGAAAATACAGAGAATCTGGATTATGTATATTATTGTGTTTTCTTCAAATTTTTTAACTGCTGAAAACATTTGATTTGGGGTGCTGCTAAGCTAAACCAACATAAAGGTATCTTGACTTTAAAATTTGAGTCTAAGGATATGTTTTCTTGGAAAACAGGTTCTGCTTTTGTTTTCACAGAAGATGAGAACCTGTGGATTCCTTCCAGGCTAATGTGCTTTGACATAACAAGGCCCTACAAAAGCTCGCTGTGAACCCTAAAAATACCTCACCCAACAAACAGCAGGAGCAGTTTGGAGAAAACAATACCCAAATTTCCAAAATTATTATTTATAAATGTTTGTTTTCATTTAAATGGGAATGTGATATAGAGATGAATTCTTTACATTGGTATGGATTTTGTTTATTGATAAAAATTTAAGGTCAATTTTATTATATGTATATTTCTACTCTTGTTTAAGGTATTGTACCTGTGCAACTCATTTAAAAATGTAACATATAAATAAGAAATACAGATTAATAGACAATCATTCATAATAGTCAAACTTGTAGTCAGTTTTGTAGATATACAGAGATATATTTCAGTTAGATAGATAATCTTCAATACTTCAAAGACCTATAGAACATGCCATTTAAAATGTTTTAAGAACTTAGACTTGACAAGAAGACATGTCTGCTTCTGGCAGCATCAATTACTTCAGAGAGATTGATGGACATTGAAGAAACTCATTATGGAATTTGCCTTCAATGTGACAAGGCTAGCTATTTTTGCAAAAAACTGTTCTTGTCTGGGCTGCTTGATGGTATGCTGTATGAACTGTACATGCCCTCAGAAAAATGACTGCTGAACTTATAAAAGACAGGATGGTCCTCTAGGGTTCCTGCATAACAGAAGAAACTGTCAGACATTTTGCAGTACACAGAAGAAAACAACTGATGAACTTTAACAGTACAAGGCAGAACAGATTTTTAAATTTTCTGCTTCATGGAAAAGTCTGCCAGATACTATGGGCTTGTAGGTTGAAGATGTATGCACATCTTCAGTATTACAGAAGAACTTTGGGTGACTGTCCAGGCAGCAAGATGTCTCTTTCAATTCTAGAGTTTGGAAGTTGCTTACACTGTAAGTCCTGTTTACTTAGGTAATATTATATCCTTCTGGGGCCTTTGAAGAGTTGAAAACAGATAGTTATAGTTATAGCTATACTTAGTTCTTATAAAAGATAAATTATATATAAAACATTAGACTCACAAAGATATAATAGATGATAGAATATTTTCCTTAATTTGACAAGTGTAAATGAACTAAATATTGTAACTATAATTCTTGCTTGATACTTGTTTTGTTATATATAATTTTACTATGCTTAAGTTGAAAATCTTCCTTTTTAATTATACAGAAAAAAGGAGATGATATGGAATGTCTTTCTGTATATGTTTTCCTTTTATTGGCTAATGAATAAAGCTGCCTTGGCCTATGGCAGGACAGAATATAACTAGCCTGGAAGAGATATATACATAGAGAGAATAGGCATAGTCAGAGAGTCTTCATGTAGCTGCCAATGGAGAAAGATACCAGAACACTGGAAACTTACCAGTAGGCTACAGCTTCATCACAATACATATATTAACAGAAATGGGTTAATTTAAGATATAAGAGTTAGCCAGGATTATGCCTAAGCTATTGACCAAAAAGTGTTGAAATTAATATAATTTCTGTGTGATTATTTGAGTCTAAGCAGCTTGGAGCAAAAGGGCAGTCTCCTTTTACATAATCTTTATCAACTTCAGTATTTTTATGATTCAGATATTCTTTCCTCTTTAACATGCAATGGATGTAACATTTTCCATTCTCAGGGAACACACTATTGAGTACAATGTGCAGAAGTACCACACTGATGAAGTTACAATCATGTGAAAGAATACATCTCATAGGTGTCATGGTTGCAAGGTTACTTTTTGTTATTTTCATTAATTTCTTCAATTTTCATTAAGAATATATGAATATATGCAAATATCTTCTTCTTGATTTAGTATCCACTGATAATTCTTGCCTGAAACAGCTTATGATTGTCATTGCACATACATAATGATTTTTTATTGTATTCATGCATTTTATAGTACTGATTGAATACTCTATTTTAAAGAAAGATTTTATTCATATGAATGTTACCTAATACATTCTTATTTAATTATGTACAAGCCATTGCTGTAATTTTTGAAGTATTTTTAATGTGAGCAGCAGAGGTCCTGTTGTGTTCCTTTGGAATGTTCCTGTGGTATATATTACTTGTTTTCTTTCCTTCTTTATTATTTTATTATAGTTTATGGGAAATAAACTCTTTTCTTCAGTTGCTTTTATTCCTTTAAGTGATGATATTTACAATCAATTAATATCCAGATGCTAAGTGAGCTCATTGTAATGACTGACATGTCATTGCTGGTAATTTATTTTTATAGAGAGGGACAGTGAAGGAATTGCAAATGAATGATGGCATTCTGAGATTATTTCAAAAATAAAGTAGTTGACATGTATAGCTGGTAGACAACAAACTTAGTACAATCTTTGGAACCATATAATAGGTATCAGAAGGGGATATAAAACAGAGTTCTATAAAAGGATAAAGAGAAAGCTGAAGAGAAATATTAAAGGGGGTAATGGATGAGAAGACAAGATAGAAAAGGGCATATAGGGAGCGATAACAAGCACTAAAGACTTTTGAACATCAATATAAAACCCTACTATTCAAAAATATTCCAAAAATATAAGAGTAACTAAATGAAGTCATCATACAATAGAGAGAAAATTCCCAAGCTAGTTATTACATGCTACCAAATAGAACCTCAGTACCTGAAATAGCTTGCATATATTGGAATAGTTGGAAAAATGGTACTCATAAACCCCCATGCCCCCCAATACTATAGGCTACAGCCAATGCTATGGATTGCCCTTCACAGTTTTACCATAATAACTTAATGGTGAAAAGGTCATATACTTATGCGATGGAATGTGGAAAAATATAGTTGATATTAAGCTGGTAGCTTTACCACAATTTGTTAGTTTTCATATTCTGATACAATGGTCTGTACCCTGTCAACTGTATTTTCATAAATGCTGATTGGCCAGTAGCCAGGTAGGAAGTATAGGCGGGACAGCCAGGCAGGAAGTAGAGGCAGGTCAGTGAAAACAGGAGAATTCTGGGAAGAGGAAAGCTCATTTCTGCAGTCCTGACCCAGCCACAGAGCAAGCAAATGTGACTGCCTCGCCAAAAAAGGTACCAAGCCATGTGGCTAACATAGACAAGAATAATAGGCTAATATAAGTTAGAAGAGATAATAGAAGCCTGAGCTAATGAACCAATCCATTTATAACTAATGTAGACCTCTGTGTGATTTCTTTGGGACTGAATAACCACAGACAACAAATTGGCACTCCACCATGTGCTAGCTAAATCCACTTAAAACCTGAGAAAGTTTGAAAAGGAATTCTGAGCACGAAAGAGTTTAACACAGCGTCTTGCTGTAGGCATACCATAGCTCCTTTATAAAGAGAATTTTCTGATTCAGCCATAGCAGGAAAAAAGCCCTGTGGTTTTAAAACGTGGCTTCCTGGGCCATTCTGCCAGCATGAACTTCTGCTATGGAGCATTTCAATGGCATTTGTAGGCCTGGGTGTTTGTGAGCCCACTTGAGGTCGAGAAGAAAGTCACTGAGACCATGGCCACTGCTCAGTGCTCCCCACCTGGGCAGGCAGCAGGATCAGATCTACTAGGCATGCACAGGGAGGAGAGCATGATGGATTCCCACTGCCATACACAGAGATATTTCCAGGCCATGCAGTGCACTGCATGGCAGATTTAGTTTTTACTCAGAGTGCTATCCAGAGTTTAGGTGGTGAGGATGACTCCAACCTATCAGTCCTAGATCTGAGGTGAAGGACCTCCACCATATTTAAAGCCTGAGAGAGGCAAGAGGCAGAGCCATCACCCAGAGGCACTGATACCAAGCTGCTTAGCATTTTAAGAAATGCTTCTGACAAAAAATAATTTCAGATACACAATAAAGACAAATTCAGATGGAAAAGACCTATAAATTGGTTACAGTGTTGGATAAATATATGTAGGCTTGGAAGAGAAAAGAAAAAGAGTATAGAGAGTAATACAATAAAGTTAATGCTTTTTTAAAAAAAGGTAATGTCTTTAAAGAGAGAGAGAACAGATAGTTATAGATTAAAAGACGTAAAGAAAAATAAGCCACGTAAAAATTGAAAACTCACAGAGAGTCTGCATTACACATATTATTGTGTTTTCTTTGAATTTTTTGACCATGAAGGAGCTAAGTACAGAGAGACAGTTCATTGTATGGGCTGCTAAGCAAAACCAACATATTATAAAGGTATATTATAAAGGTATCTTGACTTCAGAATTTGGCCCTAAGGATATGTTGCTTTTGAAAAGAGGTTCTTCTTTTGTTTCCACAGAGGATGAGAACCTGTTGATTGCTTCTAGACCAATATGGTTTGATAGACCACACCCAAAAGAAAGGTTACCTTGAGCACCCTCAAAAAATTACTTTGCCCAGCTGCTGACTGAGATGAGCCTAACACACAGGATACACCATGAGAAACCTGGTTAACAGCACCCCCAAACAGCAGGAAGCAGTGTGGACAAAACTATATGGTTTATAGTTTTTGTTAACATTTAAAAGGGGATATGATACAGATATAAATAATTTGTATCGGTATGGATCTTGGTCTATTGATACAAATTTAAGGTCAATTTTGTTATATGTAGTTCTGATCTTGATTAAGGTATTGTGATAGTATAGCTCATTTAGAAATATAATGTACAATTAAGAAATACAGGTTAGTAGATAATCATCCATAATAGTCAAGATTTAGTAAGATTTCTAGATGTGCATAGATATGTTTCAGATGCATAGGCATTCTTCATATCTTTCAGAGACTACATTTAAATGTTTTAAAAATTTAGGACTTTTCATGACAATGAGACACATCTGCTCCTGGCAGCACCATTACTTTGAGAAAAAGATGGGCATTGAAGTGCCTCCTTAGCCAAACTGCTCTTGCCTGAACTGCTGAACCGGACATGCAGTAACCAAAGAAAAATGACTGCTGAACTTGCCTAAAGGTCATATGATCCTTTGGGGTTCCTCCTTCATGAAAGGGTCTGTGAGACATCCTGCAGGATACAGAAGAAAGTGACTGAACAGTCTTTGAAATCTCCTATTTTGCAAAAACATCTGCTGGTTCCTATGGCCCTCAAGGCCGAAGATGAATGTCCCAATGGTACAGAAAAACTTTGGGTGACTGTCCAGGCAACAAGATGTCTCTGTCAATTCTAGAGTTTTGGAAGTTGCTTAAAATGCACTTTCTGTTTACTTAGGTAACATTATATCCTTCTGATCTCTTTGATGGATTTGAAGAATAGATAGATATAGCTTTTCTTAGTTATGATAAAAGATAAAGTAAATAGTATTGTTACTGGAATTCTTGCTTGATACCTGTTATATATTATTTTACTACATTAAAGTTCAAACCTTCCTTTTTATTTAAACAGAAAAAGGGAGGTGATGTGAGAGTCCCCTCTGTGTGTTGCTTGTATTGATTAATGAATAAAGAAACTGCCTTGGCCTGATAGAGCAGAACTTAGGTAGGCGGAGAAGACAGAACTGAATTCTGGAAGGAAGAAAGCAGAGTGGGAGAGACGCCATGGATTCGCTGGAGACAGATGCTGGGAATTTTACCCAGTAATACACTGCCCCGTGGCGATAGCGATACACAGATTAATAGAAATGGGTTAAATTAAGATGTAAGAATTAACCAATAAGAATCTAGAGCTAATGGGCCAAGAAGTGATTTAATTAATAACAGTTTCTGTGTGGTTATTTGGGGGCTGAGCAGCCAGGTGGCCAGGAACCAACAAGCAGGCCTCTCTGTTACAGCTAAAAATGCTACAAATGCTGCCAGAAGACAAAAGTCATCATCAGTCTCAACCAATTATGAACACTGAGTTATAGCAATGTTTCAGCTGTGTGAATTCTATTGTAGATGTATCTACAAAAGAAAAAGAAAAGTTTCTATTTTCTAACAAAGATAAGTTTCTTTCATGAAGTCTGAGACTGCATTTACTTCTGAATCGATAAAGACAAATATTTAGAATGTAGTTATTGCTTATGTTCATTGATAAAGGTGTTGTTGCTGGCTCTCATCTCAGATCCGTGATGCCATTAGCCCTTCATAGTTGGCTAGAGTTCCTATTTGTAGAGTAGGCTTTAATTCCAATTAGAGAACTGCATGTTATATCTGGGAAATAAACGCTACTCTGGTTATTGTGTTATTTTGCTCATTGTGGTGGTTCACAGGTATCATATCTGATTATATTCACAGTATGGTGTCATAAAAACTCGCCATCAAGAAGGATTCATTCAGGTCAGTTCCAACTCAGAGGCCTCTTACCTTTGTGTCTTAAGAGTATGGGACCATCAGCCATAGGGATTTATCTTCCAATTCTGGGAGGCAATCAAGGGCAATAGCCTATATTGTTTTAGGAATTTCTTGGATAACTTAGACAACGTCTCAAAAGAAGGCTGTTGTTTGAGTTTTGTGAGGTAGTCTTTGGCTATTGGAGTTAGCATTATCAGCGCAGATGGAAATTTTCAAGTATATATGAAATTAGAAATATATATAATTTATATATATGAAAATACATATGTATATAACATATAATGTATGTACTTTAGGCATATGATATTATAGGTATTTCAGGTAAATAGCTAGTACTATGATTCCCTGTTGCTATTTTAGACATCCTTCCTGTAATTTTCTCCTCCTCTCAACACTTTTGCACTTTTTCTCTCCCTAATAATTAGAATACCCTTCTCCCCATCAGATCACTGCTACGTTGTTATTACGTCTCTTTTCATGCACTCCCAAACACACAGTGGTCCCTTTATATTTTCATTACTTTTGCAGTTAACCTAGGACATGTACACAATATTTGGAGCTAGTACCCTCAAATGAGATAATATTTGATAATGGTCTTTCTGTGTCTGGATTACCTCACTAAATTTGATCTTTTCTATTCCAATAATTTGTCTGAACTATACATGATCTCATTATTATTTACAGATTAATGGTGTTCTACAACATGATCCACATAGTCGTCATGCATTTATCAGTTGAAGGATACTTAGATGTTTTCCTCAGTTCCTAACTATTGTGAATGCAGCAACAATGAACATGGATGAGCATTATTTGTGGAGTAGTATATCAATTCTTTTTCTTTAAAATTGATTTTATTGAGCTATACTTTTTTCTCTGCACCCCTCCCTTTCTCTCACCTCTTCTTTACCCTCTTTCATGGTCTGTCCCCATGCTCCCAATTTACTCAGGAGACCTTGTGTTTTTTTCTACTTTCCTTGTAGATTAGATCCATGTATGTCTCTCATAGGGTCCTCATTGTTGTCTAGGTTCTCTGGGATTGTGAATTGTAGGCTGGTTTTCTTTGCTTTATGTCTAAAAGCATATACTCATATGCATGTGTATATGATTTTGAGTATATGACTGAGTGATAATGTCAATTTGCTGGTTTCTAGAGTTACTGGACCAGTTTGTAGTCCTGCAAAAAAGTAATGAGGATTTCATTTGCTTACTTGTACCATTTGTTGGATTTTTGTCTCTGCTATTCTGATTGGGATAAGATAAAATCACAAAGATATTTGATTTCTAAGTCCCTAGTTGCTGGGGAAGATGAGTGTTCTATGATATTTCTAGCCATTCTTCTGCTCTTTAGAAAATTTTATTCAAGTACCAGGGCCATTTTTTATTAGTTTTTCATGGTATTTTTTCCATACATTGTTTTGTTTTGTTTTTTCCATTCAAGAACATAATTAAAGAAATAAAATTTTTACCTTTCTTCCCCTTCTCCCAGTCCCCTCCCACTACCCCCCCACCCCTCCTCCCTCCCCCTTCTTCCTTGAAAGAGGGCATGGTGCCCTGCCCTGTTGGAAGTCCAAGGCCCACCCCCATCCCTCCCGGCCTAGGAAGGAGTGCATTCAAAAAGACTC
>PVIU01028711.1:0-18577 GCA_004026605.1 Ondatra zibethicus
TGTACTGTTTAAATTGTTCACCTCACAATGAAGAAAAAACTTTCAGAAAAGATAACTCTTTCCTCGCCTGAAAATTTAATGAGAAACTATTAAATATTACACCATTAGTAAGCTCTTCTAGATAGGTGGGGTAGTACAAGCCTCACCTTTTTACTTCACTATTTTAAAATATAATATTTTTATTTCTTCAGTTTGAGTCCAGTCTGAGAAACAAAACAGGAAATTATCTAAACAAAATGTTTCTTTATCAGAACAAGGAACATCCCTTCAGTCAATATGCACAGAGTCATATTACTGTACTAAGATTCTACTTCAGGTAACTGATATGCTGACTTTCTTTGATGGTGTTTGAATATTAACTTCTTCATTCTTTCATATATAATATATATATATATATATTTATAAATATTACCAATCAAAATTCCCACTTTCTCCCCTCATCCCACTTCTCTCCCACTCCCCCACTAACCCTCCTCCCTCACCCTCCATCCTTAAGAGAGGGCAGGGTACCCTCCCCTGTGGCAATTCCAAGGCCCTCCCCTCTCCATCCCAGCCTAGGAAGGTGTGCATCCAAGTAAAATAGGGTGCCAAAAAGCCAAGAAATGCAGAAGAGACAGGTCCGAGTGCCATTATCGATGGCTTCTCAGTCCGTCCCCATTGGCAGTCACATTTAGAGAGTCCGGTTTGATCACATGCTCGTTCAGTCCTGGTCCAGCTGGATTTGGTGAGCTCCCATTAGATCAGGCACACTGTCTCAGTGGGAGGACCAGCCCCTCGTGGTCCTGACTTCCTTGCTCATCTTCTCCTTCCTTCTGCTCTTCAACTGGACCTTGGGAGCTGAGCCCATTGCTCTGATGTGGCTGTGGGTCTCTGTTTCTATCTCCATCCTTTGGACAAAATTTCTATGGTAATATTCAAGACATTCATCAGTGTGACTATGGGACAATGCCAGTTCAGGCACCCTCTCCTCTGCTGCACAAGGACCTAGCTGAGGACATCCCCGTGAACACCTGGGATCCCTTCTAGAGCCAAGTCTCTTGCCCACCCCAAAATGGCTCCCTTAATTTAGATATCTTCTTCCCTGCTCCAATATCTGCCCTTCCTCCATCTTCACCCTCCCACTCCTCCAAGCTCTCCCCAGTACTTCCCTTCTCCCTTCTCCTTCCCCCTCTCCCTTTCCCCCAACCCCACCGCCACCCCTACTCAAACCCCCATGCTCCCAACTTTTTCTTGGCTATCTTGTTTGCTTCCAATTTCCAGGAGGATCTATATATGTTTTTCTTTGGGTTCACCTTGCTATTTGGCTTCTCTAGGCTTGTGAACTATAGGCTTAATGTCCTTTGTTTATGGGTAGAGTCCACTAATGAGTGAGTACACACCATATTCATCTTTTTGGGTCTGGGTTATCTCAGTAAGGATAGTGTTTTCTATTTCCATCCATTTGCATGTAAAATTCAAAATGTCATTTTTTTAACCGCTGAGTAGTATTCTAATGTGTATATATATTCCACACTTTCTTGATCCATTCTTCCATTGAGGGGCACCTAGGTTGTTTCCAGGTTCTGGCTATTACAAATAATGCTGCTATGCACATAGTTGCACAAATGCTTTGTAGTATGATTGGACTTCTCTTGGGTATATTCCCAAGAGTGGTATTGCTGGATCCTGAGGTAGATTGATTCCCAATTTTCTGAGAAACCACCACACTGATTTCCAAAGTGGTTGTACAAGTTTACACTCCAGCCAGCAATGGATGAGAGTTCCCCTTACTCCACATCCTCTCCAGCATAAGCTATCATTGGTGTTTTTGATCTTAGCCACTCTGACAAGTATAAAATGGTATCTCAGAGTTGTTTTGATTTACCATTTCCCTGATAGCTAAGGAAGTTGAACATGTCCTTAAGTATCTTTTGACCTCTCAATCTCCAAATCTTTTACCTTAATATATTTGTTTGTTTGTTTAAGTATTTGCATGCATTGCATACACATGCATTAGACTTTTTTTTTGCACATGGTAGTCTTGTAATCCTCTTCACCTTATTTCTTCCATTTGACTTTTTATTTACAATCTCTGTCTTGAATGTCCAATTTGGCTGTAATTCATGGCTTTTCGAAGTGTTTCTAGATTCATTTTAAGAGTCTTTTCTGTAATTTCTTCTTTTCTATGACTTGCATACTTAATTTCTCTACACTCACTGTTGCCTAAAACTCTATTGTGTGAATCTAAAGCTTACCACATTTCAAGTGACTGTGTTTGCCTTCATGCCCATATATGCAAGTAGACGGGGAAACAAGAGCTGAGTAAGACATGCACACTTGAATCTCATTCCGTTTTTTTTTTATGTTGTGTAAGATAATTTAGAAGTTTATTTCTAATTTGAAAAACTTTCTGATTTCTCATAGTTTTCCCCATAGCTTATATCTGTTTCATATAAATAAAAAAAATAGATGGTACAAAGAAATTTTTAAAAATTTTCAACTCACTGTTGAACGATCACACAATATAATTAAGATTCACTATGTTATTAATTCAGTTACTGTTTTTCATGTTAGGGCCCCAATTTGTCTATTACAGATGTGATTTTATTGGATGGTATTACTATGTTTTAGATTCTGCAGATCTACCCAGATCTAATCAAATTCACATTTATGTTGCCAGCAACAAAGAAGAAGAATAGGATAAAAGCATCCCCTTGGCTTCCACAGCCCCTGAGATAAGATAGAGGCACACTATTAATAACCACATGCCATTACACATTTCATTACACTTAAGCTATTCCCCTTCTTTCATACATATTAAGCTTCTCAAGCCGTGCACAACAAAAGATCCTAACAACAAAAGTGCAGGTAATAATCAATATGCAATTCACCTCCCTATCACTCTCTTTGATGTGTGCAGGCTGGGCCATGGGATGAGGATGTTCATGGTAGGGTTATTTTGAGGTACTTTGAGCTGCTTATTAGCAGGTCCTTATTACTAGCTCTCTCAGGCAGTTGTGACATGTTTTTAAGATAACTCTTTTGTTCCATGAAACCACAATGCCGACTTTAATCTGAAGCGAATTCTAAAAAAAGACAAGGAAAGGCCAATTAAATTATAAAACACCTCAAAGGTCCCTGCCATGTATCACTAGTTTTTATACCTTATACAATATTAAATTATAGAGATTTTAGTGAAAAACACTAGCTTGCTTTGGAACTAGTCTGGCAGCAATGATGTGTGCTTCCACATAATGATAGGGGACTGAGAAATTAAGCAATGACAATCACAAGTGAAAGAAGCCAATAAATGAAAGTACTTAGAGAAGCGAGTGAATATTATACACATTTTGATTGAATGATAGATCAAATATTAACGCAGGAAACAACTTAATGACACTTTATTGTGGGTAATCAGCTCCAGTACTGCAGAACTACAGTCCTTTCCTGTTGGTTAATTCAAGTCACTTTATGAAATCACTGCTATATAAGCATTGTGAATAGCGACAACCTTGCTTCCTAAAGTCCAGACAATACTATTATGATTTTTGTTTTAATAAACTCTGAAGAGTAACAGATTTATCAAGTTACACAGTTAATATAAAAAGCACATGCAAACAGAACTAACACTTTGTGGAAGGAGAAGGGTATTAGCAAATGTAGACAAGGAAAAAGAGAGGGTAGTAGGGGTGAATGTTATCAAAACAGTATAAACATGAAAATCCCATGAGAGTAATTATTATATAGAATCATCACATGCTAAAAAGAACCTAATAGACAGAATAATGATGATAAGTAGATTGAACATATGATAATAGATGATTTATAGAGAGGATGATGGACGGAGATAGATAGATAGATAGATAGATAGACAGACAGATAGACAGACAGACAAATAGATAGATAATAGTAGGTACATAGATAAACAGATTAGAAAATATATCTGTGAAGATATATACAAGTTTTGAATCTAGCTTATGAACTATTAGGCTACACTATACTGTTGCCTCTGAACGTCATTCATTGTTTCCACTTCTGTTTGTTTGTTCCATGTGGAGATGATGTCATATCATCCCCAAGTAGCAGTATTTCACATGCATTTGCCCAATCTTTTTAATATGCCACTTGGGATATGTCTTTCTTTGTCCTTTGATTTTGTTTTTATTGTTCTTGATTAACAAATAGCTCTCATTTCACATGCATTAAATGAGAACTATGTAATGATTTAATACTGTCCAACTATTAACAAATCTTCCCTAAAGCTTCCTTATATAGAAATTTTACATTAGCCATTTCATAGTCAATGCCTTATTATCCTACAGCATACTGATTGTCACTGATTGATCTCCATTCCTTCACAAGGAATAGATATAAGAATCATTAATTGAGCAAACCACAGATTTTGAATGGGAAAATAAAAACCAAAGCTAGGATATACTAGTCATTTCATTTAGCATAGCTCTCATATGCTTCTGTTTTTACCAAACTATCAATATTGATTATTTTGACATGGTTTAAATCATATAATTATTTAAGAAACTCAAGGAGGTGGTAGAATGTTTGTGTTCCTTAAAATCATGTACCAAGGTCCCAGGCATTGTAGTATTCTTTAATCCCTGCACTATGGGGCAAAAACAGGCAGATTTCTGTGAATTTTTAGACCATTCTGTTATACATGGCAAGTCCTAGGACAGCCAGGGTTACATAGTGATATTTTGTTCAAAATAAAATTGTATAGTGTTTTAATTAGGATTCCCATTGTTGTGATAAAATACCATGACCAAAAGCAACTTTAGGAAAAAAGGGTTTATTTCATTTTATGGCTCTCAGCTTATACTCCATCTTTGAGGGAAATCAGGGTAGGAACTCAAGGCAGGAACATGGAGGTAGGAACTGAAGCTTAGGCCCAGGTAGAACCTCACTTATAGACTTTATCCTCATGACTTGCTCAGCCTGGTTTGTTTATTTTTTTCCATTTTGTTATTTTGTTGTTTGTTTTGTTTTTTATAGTAGCCAAGACCATCTTTCCAAAGATGGCACGCTCTACAGATATGCAGTGTTCTGGGCTTTCTTACATCAATCATCAAAACAAAACAAAAATGTACCACCAAAGGCATTTTCTCAATTGAGATTCCTTTCCAAAATTGCTCTAGTTTATGGCAAGTTGACAAAACTGGCCAGCAAAAGTAACATAACCACTTTAGTTCCTTAGTCCTACACCCTATTATCAAAACTATGTTGTTTCTTCTTACTGTCAGGAGGAATTAGACAATATTCTTCTGACAATGGCAGTTGGTCACAGCAGTTGGGTCGTTTTCAGTTTTCAACTAATATAAATAAATCTGCTACAAATGTTTATTTGCCAGTCTCTGAGTGAGTATATGTTCCCTCTTATGTTGATTATTTGCAGATGAAATGGTGATAAAATGAGTATTTGTTTAATGTTTTAAGGAACTGCTGTCACATACTGCAATGTAGCAATCCTGCATTAGATTTCAAGTGATTCTCTCAACAACAATTTGTCACTATCATAATTTTCTTCTAATGATCTGTCATGTTTAAGATATGTAAAGCTTAAGTTGACACAAGATCATTTATTCACTTGTAACATGTAATCCTCCTTCCTCAACCTACAGAATCAGAGATTACAAGCATTTGCCACCACATCCAGCCATCGCCATTAAACACTATGTGAGCTGAATCTCTTTCATTAAAGTCTCCTAACAGGTCGAGGAAGGCTGTTTCATGTTGAGATTGGTTAGGGATATCTGTCATTTAGGATTTCTAGAGTACTTTTATGCTGAGCTGGTAAGCTCCATGGAAGCAGAGCTGATCCAGATCAGGGACATTTAAGGAGGTAAGACTGAGCCAGGGCTGGAGAGATGGCTCAGTGGTTAAGAGCATTGTCTGTTCTTCCAAAGGTCCTGAGTTCAATTCCCAGCAACCACATGTTGGCTCATAACCATCTAATGAGGTCTGGTGCCCCATTCTGTCCTGCAGGCACACTGTGGACAGAATATTGTATACATAATAAATAAATAAAAAGACTGAGCCAGCAACCTGGGCCAGAGGAGACCTGAGACAGAGAACTCCACAGGAGCAGGTAAAGGGGAAGCCTGCTGAGCAAGTGGGCCAGAGCCAGAGACCCCTGCTGGTCTGGGCATGAATCTGGGACCTTTGAGGGAGTAGACTTGAGCCAGGACCCCCACAGGTTTGGTCGTGATTCTGGGACCTCCAAGAGAGAAGATCAGAGCCAGAGGCCTTTGCAGGACCAACCCCAAGCTAGGGACATCCACAGGAGCAGATACAGACCAGGGACATTTACAGAAACAGGTCTGAGCCGGCAACCTAGACCAGAGCAGGCCTGAGACGGCAAACTTCATGGGAGCAGAGCACCCCCCAGGTTTGGTTTAGTGACCAACAGGGTGACAAGAACCATGGCACTGACTATACCATGAGGAAAAATAATCTGAGCCTTGGATCCACTGACTCCTAGAAGATTAATCAACAGAGTAACAGACAGCCCCAACCACACCAAGTAGAGGAAAAGATAAGTAGACAAGGCAAGAACACATAGAACACCAAAAAGAGCAACACAACAACAGTAAAATCATGAAAGCCTACAAAGTCAAGACTTGAACAACCAAATATAGATAAATCAGAAGAAAATTACCTAAAAAATAACTTTAGGAGAATGTATGAGACTCTTACAGAGGAAATTAGAAATTCCCTCAAAGAAATGGAGGAAAAGGCAAAACAAAAATTGGAAGACATCAGCAAACCCCTTAAAGAAAATCAAGATAAAGCAAACATATGAAAGAAACTATTCAAGACTTGAAAATTGAAATAGAGACAATAAAGAAAACACAAGCAGAAGGAAATATTGAAACAGAATTCATGAGAAAACAATCAGGAAACACAAATGCAAACCTAAACAGCAGAATACAAGAGATGGAAGACAAAATCTCAAGCACTAAAGATACAATAGAGGAAATAGATTCATACGTCAAAGAAAACATTAAATCTAACAAAAACTTAACACAATATATTCAGGAAATATGGGACACCATGAAAAGACCAAACCTAAAAATAATAGGTATAGAAGAAGGGGAAGAAGTTAAACTCAAAAGCACAGAAATTATATTTAACAAAATCATAGAAGAAAACTTTCTCCACCTAAGAAAGATATGCCTATGAAGATACAAGAAGCTTACAGAACACCAAATAAACTGAACAAAAAAAGTCCCCTTGCAACATAATAGTCAAAAGACTAAACATACAGAATAAAGAAAGAATATTAAAAGCTACAAAGGAGAAAAGCCAAGTAACGTATAAAGGCAGACCTATCAGAATTACAGATGATTCTCATTGGAGACAATGAAAGCCAGAAAGTCGTGGTCAAGCATTATGCAGACATTAAGTGACCATAGATGCCAGCCCAGACTGGAACCCAACAGAATACTTGGATATTAATCTACATACCTTCAAACACCTGATTTTTGACAAAGAAGCAAAACATATCAAATGGAAAACAGGAAGCATATTTAACAAATAGTGTTGGCATAACTGGATATCAACATGTAGAAGAATGAAAATATATTCATATCTATCACCATGCACAAAACTCAAATTCAAATGTATCAAAGACCTCAACATAAAGCCAGACACACTGAACCTCACAGAAGAGAAAGTGGGAAGTACACTTGAACACATTGACACAGGAGACAATTTCTTAAATATAACCCAGTAGCACAGACACTGAGAGAAACAATTAATAAATGGGACCTCCTGAAATGGAGAAGCATTTGTAAAGCAAAGGACATGGTTAACAAGACAAAACAGCAGTCTACAGAATTGGATAAGATCTTCACCCACCCCATATTAGACAGATGTCTGATCTTCAAAATTTACAAAGAACTCAATGAATTAGTCATCAAAAGAAAAAAATAATGTAATAAAAAATGGAGTACAGACCTCAACAAAGAACTATTAACAGAGGAATCTAAAATGGCTAAAAGACACTTAAGGAAATGTTCAACATCCTTAGTCATCAGAGAAATGCAAATCAAAACAACTCTGAGATTCCATCTTACACCTGTAAGAATGGCCAAGATCAAAAACACTGATGACAACTTATGCTGGAGAGGTTTGGGGGTAAAGGGATCATTCCTGCATTGCTGGTGCGAGTGCAAGATGGTACAGCCCCTTTGGATATCAGAGTGGAGATTCCTCAGAAAATTGGTAAAAACCCTTCCTCAAGACCCAGCAATACACTTTTGGGATGCTCAATCATGCCACAAAGACACGTTCTCAAGTGTTTTCATAAGAGCATTGTTTGTAATAGCCATAACCTGGAAACAACCTAAATACCCCTTGACTAACGAATGTATAAGGAAATCGTGGCACATTAACACAATGAAGTACTACACAGCAGAAAAAAATAACGACATCTTGAAATTTGCAGGCAAATGGATGGAGCTAGAAAACATCATTTTGAGTGAGGTAACCCAGACCCAGAAAGACAATTATCATATATACTCACTCTTAAGTGGTTTTTAAACATAAAGCAAAGAAAACCAACATACAAATCATAATTGCAGATAACCTAGACAATAATGAAGACTCTAAGATAAACATACATGGATATAATCTACATGGAAGCAGAAAAGGACAAGATCTCCTGAGTAAATTTGGAGCATGCAGATCTTGGGAGTGGGCTGAAGGGGAGGGGAGAGGCAGGGAGAGGAGCAAAGAAAAATTGGAAAATCAATAAAAATAATCTTTAAGTAGAAAAAATTAACTTTTACTATTCAATAGGTTAGCTAAGCTTGATTCTTAAGCTTTTCAGTAGTTTTCATGAACCTGTTGAACACAAACAACAAAATAATTTCATCAAAATGGAATTAGGCAGAGTATTCTAAAAAGATGAAATACATATGGCTGAGAAATACTAAAAAAAAGTTTTTGAGATAATCATATCAGAATGTCTATAATTGTGTTAGTGGTTTATAAATTTATTAGCCTATAAATGTAATCATTTTTCTATCACAAAATGGACCTAAGTATTAGGAATGTTGTATGTTTAATGCTATGACAATAAATATCTCCGCAGAAACAGGTTTTCCATCTGTCAAAATGAGAACAAAGAATAGTAGCTTTATTATACTTCCATCAAGTAAAACACCATACCCAACAGTTCATATAAATATGATACATACGAATAATATCAATTGTCAGTAACTATCTTTATTATTGCTATTAATAGTTTTATTCTTATCATGAATTTGTAATAGGAATACCTCAATTCTTCCAACTCACTATTACTTAAATTAGTTAAGTCACAAATCAGTATTTTAAAAAAGTGAATTTTTGACAAATCTCACTATATCCTAAAACTTGCTATGTAGACCAGGCTAGCCTCTGTTCCATAGAGACTTCTGCCCTGATTCCTGTGTCCTAAAGGCACGTGTCACTCAGCTTAGCAGGAGGAGAAATATAAGTGAGCTATTTAATGAATAATGACATAGAGTTTTCCTCAATGAGAATCATGATAGAGGAAGCTAAAATAGCAAAAAATATCTTCCAGATTAGAGTATGTATTATACTTTCCTTTATGAATTCAGACATCTGTGCAGGCCTCAATGAACAATGGTACATGAGGTCTGTTCTGTGACACACAAAATCTCAGAACATTTTCTTCCTAACTGGCAATATGTATGCTCTTCTATAGAGAAGACCACACACATTTAACTACAGTTCAGTTTCTCATATTGGTTTATAGCTTCTGACAGCAGAATTAAAGATTATTGAATACCACTGTCAAGCTTGTGGTCTGTGAGATTTGACTTTGTCAGGTATGGTGTGTTACTTTAGAAATAAGGACATTCTACATATATTTCTGTTGCAGAAGTTTAAAGGATGTGTGTGTGTGTGTGTGTGTGTGTGTGTGTGTGTGTGTGTGTGTGAGTGTGTGAGTGTGTGTTAAAACTGAACAGCCCTCAATGTACCTCTTTGATGTGTTTCCACCACCTTTACTTTTGTAGTTATACACCTGCTGAAGCATACCATCTTTTGTTTTGCAATTGTTTTTAATTTACTTTATTATGATGATGCAACAGAGTATCACATTACATATTAAGGCCCAGAACTTGCAGCATTTACCTATGTCCTCAAATATTCTGAAGTCAGAGGCAGGATATTTCTGTTCATCCATAAACTACAGACCAAGAAACATTCTCAGAAGATTTAGAAATGGAAGAGTTCTTGCTTATACTTGGTACAGTGTTTTGTTTTTCAACCCCGGGCCTTTTTTAATCACGTCATTTAAAATTAAAAATTTAAGTCCCTCTTTTCCCTGAATTCTGAATACTCTACTCCCTATAGTGCTTAACTTGACCCCTTCAATAACCTGTGAACAACCAGTGTCACCTTGCCTTCCTGCAATCCCCACCCAACGGCAAGCAACCTCTTTTCATCCATTCAGCTGATGGTCTCACTCCTTCCTCATTGATCTGCAGCCAAATAGCATCCAAGTGGGCTTCATCCTGCATGTCGTGGTCTAGAAGTGCATTTTACTACCTGGAACACATAGCATTTTAGAGTTAAGCCAACAAAGCTCTTACTGAAGATCCTTATTTGTACTGGCCCCTTCTAAGGGTCTTAAAAGTATGTTTATACTAATTGCCAGAGTCATATATTTGAGAAATTTCCACTAAGATTCACTTCCGTATTTAATTGTACACTTTTAAACTTGCACGCTTATGCTAACAAAGAGATCCATAACCAAATAAATTTCAAGCTTCACCAAACCAAGACCTGACTGTATTTTATGAGGAAGACTACAGGGGCTGGAGACATTGCTCAGTGTTTAAAACCATAGTACCCTGATTCAATACTCTGAACCCTAGGCACTCACAAACATTCATAATTCTAATTCCTGGAGTCTCAATGCTCTCTTCTGGCTTCTGTGGGCACTATCCACAAGTGGTGTATAGACATACATGATGGCAGATCAACAACACACAACAAAGTAATAATGATGATTAATAATAATTATAATTTCAAAAGAATGTGTTTTCTTTTATTGGTGAATAGCAATGGTTGTTTAATCTAAGAATGCTATACAGCTTGCCCACTAGGTCATTCTGAGCCACACTGAAGAATGTGTGTCAAATAGTGTCAACTTCAGAATTAGTCTTAGGAAAGCAAGATTAGTAAGGTGAGGTAGGAGAGAAACAGTTTAGTACATTACAACCAATTTGATATAAGTTGAATTTATTGTGGTGCGTACTATGTTATCCTCTGTTCCCCTGTATAATAGATGTTTTGGAGGTGATAAACTTTTCATTTTGAACAACAGTGAGTACACAATTTTAAGTGGTTTTTTAATTGATTTTATTGAGCTATACATTTTTCCCTGCTCCCCTTCCTTCCTCTTCCTTCTGCTTCAACTCTCTCCCATGGTCCCCATGCTCCCAATTTACTCAGGAGATCTTGTCTTTTTCTACTTCCCATGTCTATCTTGGGGTCCTCATTGTTGTCTAGGTTCTCTGTGGTTGTGAATTGTAGGCAGCAGAAAAAAATAATGACATCTTGAAATTTGCAGGCAAATGGATGGTTCTAGAAAACATCATATTGAGTTTGGTAACCCAGATCCAGGAGGACAAAGATGATATGTACTCACTAACCTGCCTACAGTTCACAATCCCAGTGAAAACACATTTTTTGGCATATAAACTCTACATACATACTGGAAACTTAGGACTTCTACACTGACATTTGGTAGTTTATAGAAATTCAGTTTTCTTGTAGTGTTTTGACATTAAGGAAGAAAGTAGGGAGTTTCATTTCTATTATTCCAAATCAAGAGATTTCATGGAGCAAGTTTGTGTTTTATCAAGTTTGTTTAATTTTTTCTTTACTTTATTTTGACTTAAATAACCCACCTTTATGCCTCACATGTCCATCGGCTCCAGTGTCTTGTCCTGGGTCAAGGTACTGAAAGCCAGAGTGAAGCATTCTTTTCGCTTTTCAGCACATCTTCTCGTCATAGCCTCACTGCATGTACCACATTTACATTTCAGTGGCAAATGGGCCTGACAGAAAACTTTCATTTGGCTCAAGAGTATAAAGAAATTTCTTCTATCATGGTGGGCAGGGACTATGGATTGTCTTAATTTCTGGAGCCAGGAGAGGTATAATATAGTGGACCAAGAAGAAGAAAGTGGGTCAATATCATAGAGTAGGTATAACCCTCAAAGGCCTGATTCTAGTGACCCACTTCTATAAACTAGGGTCTACATGGTGAAGGCTCCATCAAAATAGTACTCCAAGCTGGGTACCACTGGCCTCTAAGTATTGGTGTGTGTGGACATTTCAGTTTCCAACATTAATACCCAAAAGAAAAATGAGGGAAGAAGCAAGCTTTATAATGTTCCCACTCTTGTGATAGTGGTTTGTTATCTCTTGAACACAAGTGAACTATTAATAGCACACGATATTGTAGCACCAATTCTAATTGGTATTTGTAATAAAAACTTGGAGTTAGCTATCAGGGGTGAATGCTGAAGATCAAAGAACCAGAGCAGCCAGATGCTAGAGAGACCTTTTACCTCTACTCAGACTGAAAAGATGATCCTGTGCTCAGACTGTCTCTTTAGACTGCATCCTCAGACTGACTGTTTCAGGCTGCACCTCAGACTGCACTGAGCTTTTATCTCCTCCTGCTCTATAATCCTCTCTCTGCCAAGCCATATAACTCCTATTTCCACCTTCCCATTGCTGGGATTAAAGGATTGTGATCCCAAGTGCTTGGATCACCTTTGTGTGAACTCTGTTTCTCTTTTATATTAGGTCAATTTCATGATCTAATATGTTAGTCCAGGGTTGCCTTGAAATATCTCAGATCTTTTTGCCTCTGTCCCCCCAGGTTCTTGGATTAAAGGTGTGTGTTACCACTGCCTCGCCTCTAGTGGTTTAATTCTGCACTCTGATCTTCAAGCCAGCTATGCTAAAACAGAAACAAAATATTACTACACCTTATCATATGATGGTCATGAAGGACTGTAAGATAAATATATGATTATTATAATTTTGCATTACAGGCCTCAAAGTAAAGCATTCATATTGAGCACCACAACAAAAGTATGCAAAAATAACAATGCCTAATGAATATGGTGGCTAACTTTAATCCTCAATTGACTAGATTAGGAAACAGCTAGTTGTGAGTTTATCTAAGTAGTTTATGTGTTTTTGTCTTTCTATGCCCCCGCACATCCCAAAATATTTGAATGTATCTTAGTAATCTTTGAGATAGTTATTTTTCCCAACCTTTTTCTCTATATTCTTTGGATATGAATAGTTTTTATTCATTTACCTAAGGTTTACTTTTTTTTTTACCTTCTCTCTAAAATCTGCCAAGAAGATCAAAGGAGAAACATAAACAAAATTCAGACACAAACTCTTTGATTTACAATGCTGTCCTGATTTCTAGTGCAATATGGTACAACGTTTATGGGAGCAACCAAACAATATGTGATTTGAATGAAGATCAACTCCACAAGAATTAATCTACATCTGATGCAGCTTGGGTGACCAAGAATCTGATATTATATAGCTCAATAGCTCAGGGACTTAGCTCAACCATCATCAAAGAAGCTTCCTTCTGTGGTAGAGGGAAACTAATCCAGAGATACCCAGCCACACAGAAGTGGGAAAAATCTCAATAAAAGGGAAGGTGAGAGGGAGGAGTAGAAGGAAGTGAAACTGCAATTAGGATGCATTATATTAAGAAAAAGTTTTGTCAATAAAAGGACAAAAGGATCAACTCTCTTTTTTCTTTTATTGAAAATAGAGTTCTTAGCTGGGTGGTGGTGTCACAAGCCTGTAATCCCAGCACTCAGGAGGCAGAGGCAGGTGGATCTCTGTGAGTTCAAGTCCAGCCTGGTCTACAGGAGCTGGCTCTAGGACAGACTCCAAACCTACAGAGAAAGCCTGCCTCGAAAAACCAAAAAAAAAAAAAAAAAAAGAAAGAAAATAGAGGGTTTTTTCACGCAACATAGTCAGATTACTACTTTCAGTCTCCCAACTAGTTAAAATTTTCAATTATTTTAATCTTTACCTCTAGAGTTTGCATTTGATTATTTTCTTTTCATGATATTTATTTATTTTTAGGTATAAGTATTCTTTTTTCATGTATGCCTGCATTACAGATGAGGGCACTGGATCTCATTACAGATGGTTGTGAGCCACCATATATGTAGTTGTTGGGAATGGAACTCAGGACCTCTGGAAGAACAGCCAGTGCTCTTAACCGCTGAGCCATCTCTCCAGCCCTTTATTATTTTCTTATACTTTACATTCATTTTAGAGACTCATTATTTCAATCTCTGTCTGAGTTTGGTCATTTTAATTTTTATATATTTACTGTGGCTATGTTCAGATATTCATTTAGTAACTCCAGTTAAGGACAGATAGACTCATACGAATTTACATTTTAAGGAATATATTTCAACACAGGTCTATTGTCATTTTCATCTGTTTTAAGAGATATTTTATCTATATGGCAGGCATTTTTGTTGATGTATTGCAGAAAGTATGGAGTCTCACTATTTTTTATGAGAATGTGTGTACTTTATTGTTTTCCATGGGGCTGACTGATATAACTACCCACCTCACAGGGTACAGCAGCAGCTGATTTTAGTGCATCATTTTCTTTTTCTTTTTTGTGGGATGTGCTTCCTCTTTATTCCTTCCTTCATTTCTTTTATCTATCTATTTGTTTGTTTGTTTCTTTTTTACTCTTTTTATGGATAGGCAGATTCTATTGATAAATTACGGTTGTCCCATGATTCAGGTGGATTTTATGTACATGTATGTCAATTCAAAATTCTATCTGTCTGAAGAAAACATCTTTAAAGTTACAATGAGTTCTCAATTATTCCTCAGAGAATTTCCTTCTTCAGGGGCTTCCTTGATTTCTCCACCTTGCTCAGTTTAAAACCAGCCAGGAGTACAAGTCAGGTTTACATCTGTACCTCCCTTGTCTCCTCCTTAATTTTCCCTGACTCTCTTGTCGATCTCTATTGACCTTTGGCCTTTCTCTGTAGGATTAGAAGCATATTCCCATTTATCCTACTTCTAGTTAGTATCATATATTCAGTAAAACTCTCTACATTTCTTATTATAACATAACTGGATTTGTTCTCAGTTGCAAATAAAAGAATAGTTTCTTTTGTTTGGTTTTGATTTGTTTTGTTTTGTTATTTTTTTCTTTATACATTTTCTTCTTTTTTTCATTTTTTTTTTGTGATTGACCAGGTCTGAAAGATCAAAATAACCATTTCCATACTAAAAATAAATTTGTAATTAGTCTTGCTCAAGTGCTACTTTTCTCAAATGATTACCATATAACATAATCATCTTATGTTTCTAATTGGTTTTCCTGCAGAGGAGCAACACTGAAGTTCTTTATTTCACTCCTACCAGAGCATCAATGAATTTTATTTTTCTGGAAATTCTATTTGATAACAATGAAGTCTTGAAGAAAATACAAATATGTAGATGCTGCTGTTGCTTATCAGGTTTCTACTAAACAAAGTATTATAAGTTAAGTGCCTTCTAAAACACTGACAGGCATCATTGTGTGCACATATGAGCTGGTTGTGGAACTGCAGACAGTCAACCTTGTAAAAAATTATCATGAGAGGTTTAAAAAATTTGCATGATAAAGGACTGTGAAGATGCTAATGTGATTGGCTCTCTGTAATCTGATTGAAAGAACACTTATAACATGATGAACAAAGATGTTAGGTAAGGTAGACATTTACTACAGGTTTTTGTACTTAGCTTCTAATAAGGTTTATGTACTTATTTCCTTATGCAAAAGTTTTACTATTGGGTGATTTAATCAAGTAACTTATTTCTAAATGTGATGTCCCCTTTTCTGATGCTCGTATTAAAGCATTTTTACTTGAATGAAATATACAGAGTTCACTCAAGATGAGTAGAACACTATGATTTCACATCTCTTTTGACATCATGATGACTCTAAAATCTGGAAATTCTTCCAAATCGTCATTTTCATTTTTATACTTTATCTTTCTATGGTACATAACATCATAACCTATACATTTCCCTAATCAAATATCTGACAATCCAGTATACTTTTGATTTTAGTCCTATGTTATATGTCAGTCTAGTCTACAGATGTCTCTCTTTGATAAAAGCACCAGGCTATCAATTAGATCTTTTCAGTGAGCCTGAAATTAAAAGTCTAATTGTAATGAAATGTCTTGGAATATAGAGCTGCTGCTACTTCTTGTTATTTAAACATTTTGCCTTCATCTCAATAACTCCTAGGTTAATAACATCAGATTACTTTTCAAATAGAAATACAGCCTTGGAATTGACTCACATATAACAGATTACTGAATGCCTTCTTGCTCCTTTGCTGAGAAAGGAGCTCAATCCATGTACTTCTATCCAAGGAACAAATTAAATCAATCTTGTCATTTAAGTTGACATTTTCCCTGATAAAAATGGAAGAGGAAGATTAATAATTTTTCTCCCATTTCAAGAACAGTGTATTTCACAACCTATAACATAAATTTTCACTTCAGAGACTACTTAGTTTTCAAGCATTCAGGGAAAAGAAGAAGCAATGTAGTGTCATATCCCTCCCCGACAGATGACTGCAGAAATCTCCAATATCTGATTATCAGATAAAGGGAGGGTGGCATAGAGCTCAAAATACTTAAAAGCCTATTTTTGTTCCCATTGAAAACTGTCTGATATAATAAAGCCTGCTACAGAAAATGTCTGACATTGCAAAAGCCCTGACCTCAGAAGGAGCCTGAATTATTTGTTAATATGGTGGTTTCCCAGGATGTATTCTATTCGAGTATCCTTACGGAATGTCTGTGTTCTTAGAATAGACAGCCACCAAGGACTTGACTATCATGAACCAGAATTTGTATAAAGAAATTGCCTTTGACTTGAAGTCAAGAGTTCCAACAATATCACCTGAAAGTCTATGGGGGCAGAGGAGAGTGGGAGACGTGTACTTAAACAACAGACTTAGGTAAATTCTGTCTGTCAAAGAGCAATAAACATAATGTTTATATCAGCTGTGGCATAAGAAGTTTAGAAAGTTAGACCCAACCTGGAAGGGAAACTGGTGAGAAAAAAAATAACTCATGCAAGATGTAAAAAAAAAAAGAAGTTTGAAGAAAATCAGCAGCTTGGACAATAGGTGATTTAATTTTAAGTAAGTACAATCTAGAAAGCTTCTGTTCTGAAACAGTCTTTCCACCTCAACTTGCTACATGGGAAAAAAACTCTATAAGTTTTCTAAATTTCATTATCTTTCACCAAGTATATTCCAAAGACATTCTGCAAAGAGGATATGCAAAGAGAAGAGTGAGGAGAATACACTTGGGGTCTCATAGAAGACAGAAGTTATAAAGGAAATTGTGCAAGAGCAAGGATGGAATCCCACTAGGAAATACAATCTCATAGCAGTGTCTACATATCACTTGCATTACAAAACATTCATTAATTTTTTGCATATTTGAATTATCTTAAAATACATGACAGTTTCATTAGTAATAATAGTGAACAGAAAAACTAACTTTAATGGGTGTGAATCATGAACATTTTAAAAAATGAGGCAGGCTGATGATAGATAAGTAAGCAAAGTTAACACGGATTAGCTTCGAAAACGACATGGGAAAACATATCAACAGAATATATTTGCTTCATAACTATGTGAATTCTCTTATCTTCAGAAGTAGTAGAATGTATTGACAGAGGTTGGGAATAACAGAACACATAATAATAAGCTAAAGTACCTGGGAAGAATGTGGGAATGTTACTGAAGAATTATATGAATTGGATTTCTATGTACCTATCAACTCAATCAAATTGAGAACGTTCTGTTTCTCTGGTACTACCGAATGCTATTGTTTAATGGTGGAACTTTGGTTTATCTTATTCAAGATTTCACATGGAAAGGTAACTTCAATGGAAGCTTAGTTTTCAGATTCAAAGATTCTGCAAAGCAGGGTACCTTGGAAACTCTCATAAACTTAAGCATTGGGAGACAAAGCCAGGAGGGTCACACATAGGTGACCAGATATAGTGAGTTCCATGCTGGCCTTAACTAAAAACTGAGACTTCGTTTTAACAAAATCGAGATCTGCAAGATCTCGACCTTTGAAATTATCATTAACGGTTTATGATGAATGCAAACTGGGACAGAGGGAAGGTCCTATCAAAGTTATTTCTCTCCAAAATCTGTATAGTTTGACTTACTTTAGTATATAGTATTAGCAAAAAAGGTATTGAATACAGAAAAAAGATGAATGATAGGTTTTATCATATCCAACCATGACTAATGTAGGTTAAAAAGGAATAATTAAATGTTCCCTTTTGTTAAATGTCTTGAGGTTTGTTTTGACTTCCAATAATAAATAATCAGAATAAAGGAACCATTATTTCAGCCCCTATTTCTTTGTATTTGCACTACACATTTCGTGATCTGACTTGTTTCTTCAAAAGATTGTCCTTGAAGAGAATAGACAGCTTTAATATCTTTGAA
>PVIU01028712.1:0-18559 GCA_004026605.1 Ondatra zibethicus
CCCTATGTTCTCCATGATATAGCAGATTAATATGCACCTCTATCCTAACCACTAGGTTAGGAGTAAGGTAGCGAAAGAATTCCTGAGAGAAAATGAAAAGTGGATTCTAGAAAAGACATATGCACTTACTGATGTGATGAAAGAATTATGAAATATAGAAGCTCAAAACTTTTGTGGTTTAGTAAAATTTAACTTGATTTTGAGCAATGTGTTAGAGCTTGACTCTAATATGGGAAGTCTGAAAAGAGGAAACTCTATTGATCTTTTTAATTGTAGGCAGTAAACAGAAAGCAGTATAGAACCAAGAGTCCCTTTTACTGATTGGCAGAGAAAAAGTGTACATAATTTACATAAGTAATATGGTTATCTGGAAAGGTTACACATATGGTGGCCTCTGGTTGTAGTTGCTGTGGGTTACTTCATGGAGAGAGTAGCTAGGGGGAAATTCAGAAGTCAGCTGATATTTCTTTTGCCTGTGCCATGGAGTGGTGCCAAGTAATGTACTTGATTGTTCTAAGTGATTAACTTTCCATGAAAGAGGTTATTCAACATCTTAGGAAGTCTTGCAATTAGCATTGGCAAATTGAGATAATTTTACTCATTAAATGACAGAAACTTTTATCCATCTCTTTCTGGTTTGCAAAATAGAACATCTAGTTGAAAAAAGTGAAGTTGAATTAAGAAAACTGGAATTGATCATGTAGTTTCCAACTTTGGTCATATGTGAGTTAATGAAACAGGACAAGGTTTTATTTGGCTGAGAAAGTATATGTCTTATATGAATACTTGAAGATAAAGGTTATAGTACTATAAGCAATAGGACTTTTATTACTAGAAAATTAATAACCATGACCAGTTGATAGGCCAGAAATGGTGAAAGATAACTATCTAACACAATTTATGTGAAGGTGAAAGCAAAATGCATAAATAAATAAACAACATAAAACAAACCAAATCAGGTAAAATCAAAACAAACGAAACAAGCAAGAACAAACTGAAAATGACTTGTAATTATACCTTGGTTGATAGACCACAAGTGTATAGACCACTTATGAGGATAGAAGAAACCAGAACTTTTCTTTTTACCTAATATCACAGCTCATATTTTATAAGCTGATACCTACAATAATGTTGCAAGTTTCTGAGAAATTCAGTACAGCAGTATATTGCATTGGTTTGTAGCTTAAGAATCTCAGTGTCAAGTGGTTTGTGTGCCCCAGTTCTACATAAATGCAGTGTAGATTTTGCATAACAAAATAATCTAAGGATATGTTTGTTGGACCTTAAGCCTGCTGCCTAATGAGGCATGACTCTGTAATAAGGTTGTTTTCTGTTGGAATTTTCTCATGCCTAGCTTCTCAATAAGCACTTTAGTCTCTACTACTAATGTTCTTTACCAGAGTACTCACGATGAAAAACAGAACAATGAGTAAGATTCCAGTTTCACTTCCAAGGACCATGTTGCCTAGAAGGAGACAAAGTGAGAATTAAATTCTTAGGACAGAGGACATTTTAAAGTTTCTAATAGAATGTAAAAGATGGGGAGAGTTGAAAGTATCCTGTTTCTTCAGCTGGGCATTCACTTACCCTCCAGCTCATTCTAACTTCATATTGGGGTATTCTGAAGAACCAAGTATGACTAAAGTTGTGGTAGTTTGATTGTTCATGTTAATCCCTGTACTGATTAGAAAATGCCCAGAAAACGTATCTCTTCCATAGAGTAAGTCTTTGACAACCATGTTTTGAGTTACAAGGCAATTTCTGTGTCTCAAATTTGGAAGTCGACCTTAAACATGCCTCAATCACTCAACAGTGTAAGTGCTGTCATGGAAATATACATGTTTTCATTGAATGATAAGCTATGTTTACCTATCTGTATATGTTCAGACAGAGTAAGTATGAAGGTTCTCACATTTAGCTGTTCACAGACAGAGCACTGATAGTGCACAGTGGCACAGACCTGATGTTGTGGAATGAAAACTCACTGTACTTGTGAAAGTACTAACTATTGCCACACCGCTTTGTTAATGATATTTTGGATCTGTCAGAAAAGCTACTGTAAACACATGATAATAGTCACTAAAGTAATTTTAAATATATAACTCTAACTGTATAAGATAATAAGGCAACATCTATTTTGGATAAAGTGTAATAGTTTCTTCCTATTTCTTTCCACAGTGTTTGGACCCCAGCTTTCTACAGCTTTCAATCACTCAGTCACTGTGCAAGAATTTCTCATTTCCACACTTTCTTGTTAAACAACTGACACCTATATGAATTTACTTTCTCAAATGTGCCACACAGTAGAACATTTATTAGAACAAATAATCCACTGCCACCATGGTACATGCATGGTGGGCTTCCCTAGAGCACAACAGACTCTGCTATCATACTATAAACAAGTTGACCTGTCTCAATATTATATTTTTATTAAATAAATATTTATTTTGTGTGAATTGTATGTATATTTGTAGGTGCATGTGTGCCATGCTGAGAATATGGAAGCCCAAGAAAAATTCTGGAAGTCAGTTTTCTGGGGAACGGAGATCATGTCCTCAGACTGTGTGGCAAGTATATTAATTATTCAGCCATCTTTACTCTCAGTATCTTTTTAAAAATCCATTTGGAAGGAGGATCCTGAATTATGTATCCTTCATCTCTGTAGTTTTGGTGATTATGGATGGGTGGGCACAATTACAAGAGCCCATATTTTCCTATTCTGCTAATCATATTCTCAAGAGTACTTTTCTACTATTTTTTATCTAAAATCAATGGGTTTCTTCCTAATTTAAATTGGAAACATTATTAAAGCCTTTTCAGTCTCTCCACGTTTTTCATCCCTTTAAGAAATACTACTTAGCCTCTGAAGATGCTTTTTAAGGAGAGGATGCTCCTCAGAAAGCTTGAACTTCAGCTTTGGTGAGTCTGTTTGTTTTGTGATCCTCATCTAAATTAAAAAGCATCTGTCATATAATTTACCAATCTTGGTTAAAAAATGATCCTGTTTCATAATATACAGAAGTTTCTTTTCCATCCAGTCACTGCAGACATTCAGTCCCAAATAAATTCACAGAGGCTTATAGTACTTATAAACTGTTTGACCTATTGCTCAGGCTTATTATCCTAAATATCTGTTATGGCTTAAAATCACCCATAATTCTTGTATATTTTTAGTCACATGGCTTGGTACCTTTTCCTAGTGAGGCATTCTCATCTTGCTTCCTCTGAATCTGTTTGTGACTGACTCTCTGCCTTTCCTCTTCCCAGAGCTATCCCAATCTGGTTGACCTGCCCATACTTGGCTGCTGGCCAATCAGCATTTTATTAAACCAATATGAGTGACAAATCTTTACACACAAGAGCATTATCCCATACCAATACATCAATGTTTTTGTAGGAAAGAAAGAAAGAAAAGAAAGAAAGAAAGAAAAAAGAAAGAGTGAAAGAGAAATCTTTTTGAACCCAGAATTGCACAGCCGGAGGACTGTTCTGCTCAGTTTTCACTAGCCAACCTTTAAAACTGTAGTTTACTTCTACAGTTTATGTGCCTAAGATTTTCACAACAGTTTAGTTAGTTTTATGCTATGGTAAGTACAGACTGTTATGGAATCATTTTCATTTTTGTTTCCCAGTCATTAAATTATGTGGAAAAGTTTAAACAAGCAGGTAGATGCTGCATTATTTGCTGAAGTGAACTGAGTCCTTCTTTTAGGTAAGGATTAGTTTTAGTAAAATTTTAAAAAGAAATCTTTCCTGTAAAGTCGTCATTTTATCTCTGCCTCATTTTAATTCTTTGCATAACTTCTTTTCACTCAACTACCTATTTTAATTTAAGAATTTAAAAAATTCCATTTTATACCTATATAACATGCACTTTTCCCATTCTTTTATTGGTGAAAGTTTACATTATATCCATATTTCTTATAAATATGGACCTGAAAATTTCTCTTGGATGTCCTGAGTTCAAACAGCAGGAAATCTAGCCATTGCACTGAAGTAAATGAACCTGGATGACATTAAGCTAAGTGAAATGAGCCAGACATAAAAAGACCCATACTGTAAACAGCCAGTTCTATAATACATCTGATGTAATCATACCCATAGAAGCAGAAAATTGAATAGTACCTGCAATAAAGTGGAGGAGGGGTGTTATTAATAAGAAAGGGACAATACAACATGTTGTACAGCATGTAAATACTAAATAAGTTTTCAGCATAATCTATTAATTCACTATTGCATTTTATACTTAATATATTCAAAGGGATAAGTTTTCATGTCAACTGGTTTTATTATGAAGCAGGAAAACATTATTCAGAAAGGTGGGAATAAACTTTGGAGTTGACAAAAGCCAGACCTTCCTTCCTGATCTTCTTGCTTATGAGAAAATTTACATCTATCAGCTCATGTGGTTAATATTTTATCATTTGGGATACTCATATTCTCTTATTTATAGAAAATAGCTTTTCTTTGCAGGCATTATTACTTGTAGGACTGACGTTTAAGTCTGTGTCTCACAGCATATCTATGCTGTTTTTGCATGTTTATTTCATGGCCTCCTTTGAGGAAATATAAGCTAAGCAAGAACTCAATTTAAAATGAAGGATGCTAGATATGTATGTTTTAAAAACATCACTTCTCATGACATATAAACTATTGACTGATGCTTTTATTGCTTTTCCAAGATATCATTACAACTCATGCCACATTTCTTTTAATATTAAGCCATTTCAATGCAGGAAGAATTATAAAGTCACAAATTTTCACAGCTTTGAAATTATTTTTGTTAGTTACCAATCAATCATTGTAAAACATTATTTGATCTTTTTGGATATAATTCTGTTCTGAATTATAAGGTTTTAAGAATATGTTATATAGCTTGAGGAAAAGGAGGTGTAATTTATAACTCAAATGTCAGGTAGACATTTTAACCTTCCCCTGCAAAATGAACTTATGTCTCCTTATATTTATTAGTGACAGCCATACTTTACTATGGAATTGAGTCACATAATAGACATCAATCATTCCTATTTTACTGATGAGAAAAGAGCCTCAAATATGCTGTTCAGCCAAATTCTTTGCATAACACTTTACAAGAGGCGATAAATGCAGTGATTGTCTTGTTCTAAAAGCTAAATATTAAGTTTCCTGTGACCTCTGATCTTGGAGTAGGTCTTTCTACTCCTGAAGCATGAATAATCAATTTACTTATATTTGTAAAGAATATAAATGCATTAAGACTGTGGCCTAAAATCTAAATTGGTAATACATTGTATGATAAACTTAGATCTTAACTACACACTATAGAAAAATCTGATGTGTGACGCAAGTGCATAATGAGAAATCACTTTTCTTGAGCTATCACTTTTAGATGACTTTAGATAAGAGATTAATGGGCTATGTCTACTGATGCAAAAATGGTTTTTAATTAGGCATTTATACTCTATAAGGTTCATAGTTCTTTCAAAAGGTGTCCCAAATGCCAGATGAGGGAGAGAGCTTTCTTTTATGTAAGCATGAACTTAGCTTTCAAAATAGTCTTCTCAGTCTCTCTCTCTCTCTCTCTCTCTCTCTCTCTCTCTCTGTGTGTGTGTGTGTGTGTGTGTGTGTGTGTGTGTGTGTGTGTGTGTGTGGTGTGTGTGTATTCACAGGTGTGTTGAATTAGGCATGAAGGCCAGAAGAGGGCATTGAACTCCCTGCAGTTGGAGTTGAAGTAAGTTGTCCAACATAAATGGTTGCTAGAAATGCTCTCAGGACCTCTGCACAAGTAGAAACAACTTTTAAATACTGATCTATCTGACAATTTTTTGAACTTCACTTTTGGTATACAATGAAAAAAAGAATGGGTAAATTTTACAAAAAGACAGATGAAAGTATTAGGAAGAGAAAGAAAGAAATGAAAGAAGAAGACAGACCATGTGAAAAGTTATAATTTTTTTCTTCACACTTTTAGTTAAGACACAGGAAATTCTTATATTCTATTCTTGCAGTGCAGTTGGTTCTATCTTAAGGAAACATGGCTCAACTTGTGCTTTGATGAGAATGACATAGGTGATGTAGGAGTCCCCCCTATGTGCTGTGATTACCATTAATGTATAAAGAAACTGCTTTGGCTGGTTGATAGGGCAGAACTTAGGTAGGCGGAGAAAACTGGAGTGAATGCTGGGAGAAGGAAGGCAGAGAGGAAGCCACCAGAGATATATGTGCTGAAACTTTGCTGGTAGGCCACGACCTCGTGGTGATGCACAGATTAATGGAGATGGGTTAAATTAAGATGGAAGAGTTAGCCAATAAGAAGCTAGAGCTAATGGGCCAAGCATTGATTTTATTAATATAGTTTTTGTGTAGTTATTTTGGTTCTGGGTGGCCGGGATGAACAACCAGCTCTGGTCTTTACAACACATAGGTTCAAATTGTCCTACCCTTATTGATGGTTTCTAGTATTAGAAAGACAGTAATTTTTATATGTGCATGGACAATATAAAAATAATTTATCTGGAACTTGTCAAATACTTGAAACATAGTATAAATTTTATATGATTTTTTAATTTAATTATTGAGGAAAGAAGTCATTGACTGTCAGTGTTAGACAAATTTGATAACCTGTGCTTGAATATGTATAGAGATATTTTAGAATATCCATCTATTTTTATTTTAAGATTGATAGCTTGTTTAATGTTTATGGGTTTGGTCATATGGGAGGCACTAAGGTAGGGTAGAAGAGGGCATTGAATTTCTTGGAAATGGAGAGTCAGGCAGTTGTGAGACTGATGCTAGGAATTGAACTTTGACCCTCCAGCAGAACAATGAGTGCTGTTAACCACTGAGCCATCTCTCCAGCCCAGACATTTTTCTTAATTAATATTTTCAGAATATGTTGCTTTTGTTGTTGGGTTTTTTGTTGTTGTTTTGTTTTTGTCATTGTTTTGGTTTTTTAAGACATGCTTTCTCTGCGTAACAGCCCTGACTATCCTGGAACTCACCTTGTAGACCTTGCTGGCCTTGAATTCACAGAGTTCCACATGCCTCTGCATCACAAATGCTGGAATTAAAGGTGTATGTCAGCATTGCCTAGCATAATGAGATTTTTTTATATATATAACACATAGTGTTTGGAGATTTTCTGCTTGTTCTCAAAATATAGGGAAGTTTCAACCAAGCAAAAATATGAGGGTTTTGAATAGTATGAATTATAAAATGATGTTGCAATAGTAAATGTCAAACAGGAACACCATGTATTTATCAATATGGGCCTTGATAATGAAGTAGCTTTTCAACACAATGAAGAGCCACATGGACATGGGGTCCTACAGAGAGGTCAGAAGAGGATCCTCTGAACCACTCATGGTAAGACTGAAGTGGATTCTAGGAATTGATTTCAGGTATTCTTGAAGTATAGCAAACAGTTTCAAACACCAAGTTATTCATCCAGCCCTGCTCTTGCTCTTTATTTTTGTATGCATGGTCTCTCACTTAATCTGGAGGTCATCTATGCAGTTAAGACAGGTTGACCAATAAAGCTCAGTAATCCATCTGCCTCTGTCTTCTTAGCCCTGAGTTTATAGACTTTCACTTCCATGCCTGGGGTTTGACATAGATGCTCGAGATCAAAATTAGGTCCTTAAGCAGCCACTCTGCAAACTGAGCCATCTCCTTGGTACTACATCTCTGTACTTTTAATGGAAGTATAAATTTATAGTATAAAAATTGTTACTCAAAGTAGATAAAATAAAGGTGGGTGGCAACAATATCGATTTTTAAAAAGTATCTTCTGTATAATGCTTCACTTTAGAAATGTAAAATTGGATTGGTATACCATTGAACTTTTAGCATTAAAATCAAAGCTTACATGAAGCAAAACAACACACATGTGGAGTTTGTAGAATAAGACAAAAAAGAAAAGGAAATTATTCAGCTTTTTAAATGTTCCCTTATTACCGTAATAGAAATGTTTGTGCATCAGTTATGGTAATAATTATAATCAACTGAAACTCAACCTGGCTCATGAAACAAGTTGAAGTAAAGATATTAATACCTTGAAGCTGGTATTGATGTTTAAGGAAAACAGACAGTGTTCAAACATACTACTCTTTTTAAAGTTCTGTGTTTGAAATTTTTTATAAAAGTCAAACAGAATAGAGAATACATTTGTACAAGGAATCAAGCCTAACCTACATGATGTTGCTACAATGAAGGAAAGTATGCATATTAACACCTACTTATTACTCTCATCTTTGTAGAAGTAGAAGAAAAATAATATGTACTGTCAAGGTTTCTACTTATTTTTTATTACAAGAGCTACACTGGTAAGCTATATACAGTTCTAGAATTGTTCTATTTCTAAGCTAAGACATGCAAACTGTAATTTGCATTAAAGTGCATGTGTTTGTAATAAAAGAACCAAGTAGTAACTTTTCTTAAGGTTGCTCTGTGAGATAATACAAAGCACTGGGCCCTTTTTCATAGTAGACAATATAGTAGCTATTGTTTCCAATAGGCTTTGACAAGAAGAAAGTCAAATAGAGTGAGTTGTTGCGCAGTGGTAGGGAGCTTGAATAGCATGTGTGAGACTCTGGGTTCAACACTCAAATCTTTAATGGAAAGTAGTCAAATGCAATGAGACATTTATTCCTTAACTATACAAGCCATACTTCTAATTTTCAACCAGTACTCATGTTACTGATTTCTATTTGGGACTGTGGCAATACGAACATTTCTGTTATCACCAAAATTTCAATGAAATAGTGCTGTTTTAACCATTTTCATCATTACAGAAAAGTCTGTCTTTCAAAAACGTAGTCCTTGTATCAAAATCCCAAGTAAATTCATCATTGGCTATGATAGCTTCCTTTCTTTATCATTTATACTACATTAAAGGAGAAGAGCTCATTTCAAAGACGGCATCATGAGCTATCTTTTGTACAATGGGAACAAGTTATATCATTTCTCTTGTATAAATCATCTCTCAAAAAGGGTTTTAAACAGATCTTGTCAACATAATGATGACTTCTGAGAATGAAACCTTCTGCATGTTGTCCAACTAATCTTCAAATTAACTGATGTCATTAACTAACAGTGAGCTCAAAAACAGATGTAAAACCTTAATGGAATCTATTGATTCCTCTTGCTGTTCATTGTCTTTACATAACTTTCTTTGGTACATATGTCTTTTCCTGGTGAACAATCATAGATTGTTTTCTATTTAGAGAATTTTGGAGAGTGTAGTAGGCAGAAAAAGAATGGCCCCAAAGATATCCATGCCATAAACAATATAACTTGTATCTGCCATAAAAATCATGAATAAAGAAAGGCAATTAAGTACAATGTTACAGATTTTAAAGAGGATTACTATATATCATATAGATAGGCCCCTTACCTCCCAAATATAGCTGATTCCTGGATATGTTTGAAAATTTTTCATGTATTTGTAGAATTAAAAAAAAAAGGAAAAGAAGAAACAAGCAAACAAAAACTAGAAAGTAATCAACTGCAATGTTAGGAGGTGGAGCCGAGCAAGGTGGAAGGATAAAAGGGACTCCCTGCTTTTCATTTTGAATCCAAATGAAGGGAACAGGAACAATCACATGAATACTGTCAAAGATGCTGGGGCTGTATTTTTGTTGTAGAATCCTTGCACAGCACACATAAGGCAGGATGTTTAATCACCAAACGCTACCAAATATAAAACAATGACAACAAAGTACCTTTAAAAAAAGATAGTCTTTAATATATACATATACAATATATAATATACATTAAAGATATGTATATTAAATATACATGTACTAAACATACATATATATGTAAATCTCAATATATGTTGAGAGAGATATCAAATTTTCCATCAGGAAAAAAATATATATATATAGCTTTTAAAAAGATTCTTGATTTATGTGTCCTTTGAAAAACAGCTTGTTTCTTAATATACTTTTTAACTTTTATTTTTATTTCATCTGCATCTTTGTTTTGCCTGTATGTCTGTGTGAGGGTATTGGATCCTCTGGAACTGGAGTTATAGACAGTTTTGACCTGCCATGTGGGTGTTGGGAATTGAACCCTGGTCCTCTGGAAGAATATTCAGGCTCTTAACCACTGAACCATCTCTCCAAGCCCAATTTTACGTGTCCTTCTATGAGAAACATTAAGTCACTTGTCACAAAGGTAGACTAATGCTGCTTTGATGGACTGTTCAGTTGTGACATCAACTTTATATATGGGAGCAAACAGAGTAGGTATCCATCCATTATTTCATGCTAAAAAGTTATACAAAAAATATATAATCTTTAATCTTTTGTTGAATTCTCCCATTATAATTCAAAGGTACCCATGATATTTTCATGTGCTTAAAAAATAGTATTAAATAAATCTATAAAATAGAGGCTGAATATATTATCCTTATAAATAGAATAACTTTACTTATTTACATAAATATAAAAATTCCATAAGTGAAAATTCTTGCTTGAATATTAAATGCAAAATTACTTAAGAATTTGAATAAATTATGTTTTTCTCCCTCCAATTGTGAGTTGAACAATATTGCTCACTCCTGAAGCTACATGTTGGCAGTTATGCCAGATTTTTTTGTTTGCATTGGTTACTTCATTTGTATTGTTATGATAAGGCACACTGTTTAAAATAAAAATCAATATGAGAATTAAGCATTTTCTGATATTTTTAATATTTGGATTCCAAATTGGTCTAAAGGACATTGGTGTCTGACTACATTTTTCTTCCATAATTTGATATCAGAGACACAAATTTATTATCATCTCATAGAAGTTGAAGTATAACAGTGAAGTCAGTTAATTTTCATACATGTGATAACTTTTCTTCAATAAGACAATTATTTTTTATACCATTCAACTATTTCCTTCTTGACATTATCTCCAAATATGCAAAGTTCTCATGTCACTGCGCATTCAAGATTTGGCGTTCAAATGCCACAAACAACCTAACAAATTAAGTATTCCATAAACTCCTGCAACTCTTGCTTCTCTTGAACCTTTGCCATCTTTGCCCCTCTACTATCTCCCTCCCCTTCTCAATGCCCCTCCTCATATACACACAAATAAAATAAATCTTTAATAAAATTTCAAAAAAGATCTTTATTGCACTCTGTAAGTTTTCACATGGGACATGGGGCAAAACATTTTATGCTCTGACTTCTTAGGGTTCTGTAAAATGGGTTTTCAGTTTGAGCTTGAAGTTTTAGTGGTCATGTACTTATTGGTGCAAGTTTATTCCTAAAGGATATGTGACTTGAATTAACTTTTCACATAGAATTGAATTATCCATTTGCAATGCCTAAAAATCTTGCTCATCATATTTTGATATAATTCCCTCATGTTTTTACAACTTGGAAAACATTATCTCAGTAAAATTAGTCAATAATGAACATACACTTAGCATGAGAGCAAAAAACAACAAGATCCAATATATAAATTTCAGAAGAGAAAATAATAAAAATAGCTATACAGTTATGTATAAAACTAAGCATTTTTTTTTCTGACGAGTAGAGGTTGCAGTCTCATATCAATAGCTGGGCAACATGGAAACTCACTGCCTCCAGCAACGTTTCCTACTCTCTACCTGCCATTATCTGGAGAGTATCCCTGGGCCTAGAGGATTGACCTTCTCTGAAAGCTGTCTCTAAGCAAGATGCCAGATTTATCTTTAGCTTGACCCTTGGCACAGATTCTTGCTAAGAAACCTACTGCCACATACAAAGCTTGTGATAGGACCTTGCCAATTAATGAATTAATGCAAATTAGGGTTTGTCACCAGACTCCCCAATTCTGTATATTTCTTATACTTTGGGTGAAGCTGAGCTGTTTCACCATAAAGCACTGTCCTGTTCATAGCTTTCTCCTGCTGCTTCTGACCCTTTGCCCTCTTAGACTAAAGGCCAACAAGTCGAGAAGGAACACAGAAACACATAGTCAATGGTTGAACATACTCTTAGCATGAGAAAAAAAAAAGATTGAACCTTTACATGTCAGAATAGAAAACAAAAAAATCGCTATATAGCTATGTAAAAATAAGCATAAACATAAATTTAATGATAGAGAAATGGGTAAAGAATATTCATTGTAGGGAAAGAATGGACACACAGGGTGGCATTAAGTCGTTGGAATAGAACACAATGATTTCAGAGTAAATATATTCTTTGTATAAACATAAAAATGCATAAAAACTAGGATATTTAAATGAAAAATAATTCTACAATGATAGTTACATAAGAAGTATGTAAACATATATGTAGTGAATAAAATTTAATTCACATAAAAATTAGTTAATGATTTTTATTTATTAAATATTTGAAAACCAATATCAGAAATCCTAATCTAAAAACAGATATTTAAAGCATTTTATCAAAGAAATAAAGGGCTATGGTAAGTAGTTATAATATTTTTGAGAGTAGATAATTGGAAAAGAGATTAGTAAATTTTGAGATAAAATGTGTGTGTGTTTGTGTGTAGGATGTGAGAAGAATATCAGAAAGTAATATGAATGTATTTGCTTATATTTTTTACTCTCATATTTTTTTGTTTTATTTCAGAGAATTGCTGGTTTGTTTATATAATGTTTATCTCTAAGTCAGGGTATTATTTTCTATGTTCATATAGCTTTTAAGACAAACAGAATTTAAACATATTTCTTTTCAATCTTTTTATCTTCTGCATCTCATTAACAAGATAATAAGGGAACATGGTAATATTGTTCAACTAAGTATGTTATGCATAATTTAAAGTAATCCTTCAAATACATGAAGCCACATATTCAGAGTACTGAAGATTTTGAGAGCAGAAATCTTATTTTCCTCACTCACAGACAATAATAGCAATGGATTTCTTAAGACACAATATAGAACAAATTAAGTTAAAAACTCCCTGTCATACATACTAATTAAATGCTAATAGCACATGCTAGACAATTTCTGTTATAGATATGACAGATAATTAAAAGAGAAACGGATAAGACTCTGTGAACCTCAATGCTCACTTTTGTACTAGGAGTTCAGGAACACACACCTAGAGTTTCACTCCATTATTCTGCCAAATACATTCAATGCAATTAATAATAATATAATATGGTGACATCATGTCACAGCCACTATTAGAAACCTTTTGGGTATGTTGCCCGCTGACATCTGCAGTAAGGTGACAGCAGCAGATGGCATGGAGATATTTTGACACCTTATGTCTTCATTTATCTATAAAGCTATTCAGTAAATACTTGGACAATTTCCCTTTATGCTTGATAGTAATAAAACTACAATATGAACTTTCATCACCTACAGGGTAGATCTACAGCTATAAACAGGGTTTTGAAGTAACTATTAGCAGATGAACAATAGAACCACGACTTTTATTCTGGCAGCCAGATATAAGAACATGCCATCCCTGTTGGATAATTGTTGCAGGACTGAGGATGGCATAAGTAATAGCTCAGAGTTGCCTCTCTCCTTGCCCTCAGAGCTAAAAGTGTCCAGATTAAATTGCAGAACAGTGCTGTGCTTTCATTACAATGGGGACTGCTCTTGCCAAAAGGGAATTTTCCTTAATTAATGAGAAAGTACTCTCTTCAAGTGCTACACAATGAGGTCATTTCAATGCAACTTTCTCAGGTAGAGTAGTTCAGCCTTAAAACACTGAACTTTGCATCTGAGGTGGAGAGGTAATTCAGTATAATTGTGAACATAATAGAATTTGGAGTAAGGAAAAGCTTACTATAAAATACTGGCTCTCAATTATTTTTTTCAACAATCTTTGGCAAGTTACTGCACTTTAATTTTATAATTTTGTTCCCTACAGAAAATGGGTATAATTTCAAATATGGAATTATTGTGAGGCCTATATGTGGTGAGGACAGGAAAGGCATTGGTTCCACCCTGTGATGTAGTTGGTACTGAGACAGTGATTGCTGTCTCATCCTGACATTTTCAATTTTAGTTAGTTTTTTATTTGCTAGTGAAAATATTGACATTCTTATGAAATAGCTCATTTTTCAAGAATAAAGCGGGCAAAGTATCTCTCATTACACACTGTGCTTTACCGTGTGATGCTTGCTGCTTCTTGTTCTAATCTTGACACTAGTTTCATACCAGAACAGCCTTGCAATGTCACATTTAATTATTTTGTTTTCCTTTCTTATGAAACACTGAGAAAGAAGTTTAAAGTGATACCTAGACCCTTTAAAACTAAATATTATGATTTTAATGACATATTTTATGAGAGAAAAATAGAACCTAAGAAAATAAATACTGCCCACCTCTTTCCTTGACCAAGGAAAAAAGCTTCCAATCACATTAAAATGGAAGCAGCAATAACTGGAATCTGTTTATATTAGTTTTACATAGCTTATCTCTCAGATTTTCTGAATGTTAACAGTACTAAATCTCTAAACCTTAATTTTGGAAAATACATTTGCAATAATTTGAGTGAATTTTCTGAGTCCATCCTGTGAGTTTCACACTGAAAAATATTAAAGACAACAACAACAGTAGTTCAGCTATGGGAATAGTCTATCACTTTTTTATTGGACTTAAAGCTCACTCCATGATATGGAACCCATACATGGCACCACTGAAATGATAAAGAACCTGAGACTAGATAGGTCCTTGGTCTAGGGAAAATTACTACTGTTCTGATAGAGGCACATAGTTAACTCCTAAAGACATCCTGCTATGCCCACATATGAATGTTTGGTTCTTATCAGAGAAGCTTCCTCTTGTAGTAGATGGAATTAACACTGCACATAACTGGACAATGTGCAGAGTAAAACAGGATATCTTTGTCAAATGCATCTTCTCAAGACTGAGCAATCTATGTAGACAAGGAGGTAAAAGAATTGTAAGAGCAAGAGGTGACAGATAGTTCCAAAGAAGCAGTGTCTTCCAGACACAACTGGAAGATGCTTAAATGAACTCAGAACACAAAACCTGCAAAGGTTTAAGTTACATGAGGTCCCAGCACAGAAAGATGTGTGGAGGGAATAGATGTGGGCTCCTATCTCTTAGCAAGAAGGTATTTGCAATTGATTTGCCTCCTTGCAAAGGGAAAATTCAGTTTTCTTCAATGAAATGTCACTGGATTTGTCAACCACACTTCAGGGAAGGCTCAAGGTGTGGAAGTATTTGGCTAACAAAAAATAGTTGCATGGTTTTCTTTTGGGGATGGGGTGAGATGTGCTTTTTACTTCCTTCAGTTTGGGCTTTTATTTTTTGTCTTATAGGTGTTGCATGCATATTTTGATTTTTTTGTGAAAGTGGACAAAATATTAGTTTAGGGAGACACAGGGAGGTAATGGGAGAAGTTGTGGGATGGGAAAGAGTGATAAAAACATATTATATGAAAAATAATTAAACAAAAAGAAAATTAAAACATTACGATAATCTATCCTAATAATATTCTCAATGTATCTTGGATAACCAATATTTTAAAGAGCAGAGAAAAGTAGCAATAGATGACAGTTTGTGCTAGATTCTGTATAATCTCAACACCACCCTTTCTTGGAAATATCTGTAAAGTTGGAAAAAACAGTGTTTTCACAACTGACTTTGTAAAAAACTTTTTTCAGGTCATTAGGAGTTTCATTAATGTTAGGGAAAACATACAGATGAAATATAGAACTAATTCAAACTTATATATCTTTCCTACTAAATGTTTAATTAATTTACAAAGATCAATTCTACATTTAAAAGGAAATATGAATTTGCATTCTTTAAGTTATTTAAATCATCTGCAATTCTATTTTAAACATGTTTCTTGTTGGTATGAATGTGTACAACATAGAAAAATAAAACAAACAAAAGTGGGGAAAGTACAGACTTAACCTCACTTCCTTATTTTCACCAATATTGCACATGTGTTTTACCTGAGGGGATTTTGTGCATGAACGATGTATTTAAGTAATTTGTAAACCATCCCTCATCCCTGCAATTCCTCATTTGCCTCCATTCCCTCTGAAATTCATTACCTCCTCTTCTTTAATTATGATTGTTGTACACATGCACACACACACACACACACAGACTTAGCATTACTCATATATGTGTGTTTATGAATGACGACTTGGGATTGGGTAGCCTCTCAGGGAGCTTAGTCACTGAAAAATACGGATTCTTCCTTTCTTAGTAGCCATTCATTATCTGTAGCTGTTCATTCAGAGCAGAGCATTGTGATTTGAGATTTTTCCTACATCCTCATGGAGATCTCAATTGTGATTAAATTCTGTATGCCGTATTCAGAAAATCATAGAGTTAAGTAAGTGTATCTTTTCTACTTATTTTCCAAGCTACTTCCTTTCTTCCGTCATCGTGGTTCTTGGAAGTGTTTTAAAGTTTTATATTTGTGATTTATGCCTTATTTAACTTTGTATTTAATAAATTATAATTTTCCTTGACTATTCATTCTCTGTGTTTATTTTGTTTATAATCTTAGTTACTTAGCAAATCATTACTTCCTCTTTCTACCATATTTTTACCAAGCCCAGATTCAAACACACGCTGACATAAACAAACCACAGAGAGAGAGAGAGAGAGAGAGAGAGAGAGAGAAAGAGAAACACACACATACACAAAAGCATTCAGTTTTCAAAAATAAAAGAATGACAGAGCTGAAAACATCAAGTATAGTTTAAGATATTTATAAGGTGTTTTTAATAAAAGAATATGTACTCCCATGAGAGTGATTCTATTTAAAATAAACTTCTTATTCTGCAGGTTAAAAAAAATCTATATTGTAGTGTTTCTTAGATTATGTTCCTGATAAGCAAGCTTGAGGAAAATAATAAACCAATGATTAAGAAGTATGTAAAGTCTGTTTGAAAGTTATAACAAAATTCTATAAAAACAACAAGTGATTGATGATGCTTTGAAGATGCCTTTATAGAAGAAGTCCTTGAAGAGCAAACCTGACCCCTGGTTCTGAATCCCTTGAATGGTGATAGCAAAGTGACAGATAGCCTATGACTTGATTGGTTGTATCTCCGGGAAACACAGAATTAAAGAAAGCATATGAGCCATGACATAGCAATAAGTCACTAAAGCCTGAGGCTGAGGCTTCAATATGTAAATCTGTAAACTCTTTAATATGTCCAGATAATAAAACCCGGATTATATACAAAGCAATCATTTGGAGTGGCTATTTACAGACAGGTGAAGGACACTAAAGTTTATTAGAATTTGAAGCATATGTTTTATGATTTTCAGTTGATTGGAATTCTTGGAGCTTCACTGTGCAGTAGATTTTTAATATTTTCTTGAATATTTCAATCATTGAAGATTTGTCTATGTAACTCTTCAACATTTAAAATTGTAACATGAAAATAGAAAGAGACATTGACTTAGTCCATCAATCCTTACCAAAAATCTAGAAGTGAAGGGTAAAAGCAAAATTGCCAATTATAAAAAACCACAAAAAGTATTGTCTATAATACATTTTCAATGTGCTAGTCTCTGTACCTTCCTCACTCTCAAAAGAATGTTGGGAAATGGACAAAGCAAACATGTTCCAAAAAAGAAAGAGACAATTGACCATTCTGCAATTACATGAGTAAAAGAGTATATCAGGAAATGATTATGTACATTTGCATATATACATCTGACTGTTAGTTTAAAAATCAGAATCAGATATAGATAATTGCAAATGCATATGTATAGATAAATGAATTGGTTTGAAACAATTTCCTTTTATTATCTGCAGTTAAAGGTAACACTGTCTTTTCTGGTACTTTTCTTCCTCCTTCCTTCCTTCCTTCCTTCATTTCTTTTTTTTCTCTCTCTCTTTCTCCCTCTCTCTTCATTTTCTTTATTTAACTTCTAACGACTTGAAATGAAAAAGGCTAGGAATAAACTACCACTCTTGTAAAGAAGTGATATTCTAAAATAGAGTAAATTTACATGGATACAAATTCAAGTGAGGACATACTATGCAGTTATACTAAATGATCTTAACATTGAGTCCACCACAGGCACTGTACAATAAAAACAGAATGCAGGTTTTGGCACTTTGGAGAATATGGAAGGTTATTGTCATGCCTAGAATTGATTCTATAGTCACTACATTGCTAGAAATCATCAGAAATACAGTATAGGGATTTCTAATAGTGAGAGCACTAATAAGGTGTTCAAAGAGCTTAAGAAAGTGACTGTTTACTGAACACTATGGGAGCAATTTTTTCCTTTTAAAGAATTTTAGAAATATATCAGTGCGTTAAAATTTTTATTATTTAAATTAACACTCTTAGGCATGAGTATGTATGTGTGTATGCTTTTATGTGTACATGTCGATGAAAATAAGTTGCTGAATAGTGAAAATAAAAATATAGGACTTGGTAGCCAATTAAACAGAGAGGTATACTTGCTGTGCAAGAATGAGAACCTGAATCTGAGAACCTAGCACCCACATACAAAGTTGGACATTGTATTACATGTCAGTAACCTCAGAATTGTGGGTCAGAGAAAGAAGGAAGCAGGCAGAAATGCTAGGATGGCCTTGAGTAGTTGGGCTTCAGCTTCACTGAGAGACTTTTCCCAAGGCAAAAAGGCAGAAAATGATGG
>PVIU01028713.1:0-10763 GCA_004026605.1 Ondatra zibethicus
ACCCCGACCCTTATCCCCGCCCCTGTGCTTCCCACTTTTGCCCAGAAAGGTCATGTTCAACTTCCTTAGCCATCAGGGAAATGCAAATCAAAACAACTTTGAGATACCATCTTACACCTGTCAGAATAGCTAAAATCAAAAACACCAATGATAGCCTATGCTGGAGATGTGGAGTAAGGGGAACTCTCATCCATTGCTGGTGGGAATGCAAACTTGTGCAACCACTTTGGAAATCAGTGTGGCTGTTTCTCAGGAAATTGGAAATCAACCTACCTCAGGATCCAGCAATACCACTCTTGGGAATATACCCAAGAGAAGCCCAATCATACTACAAAAGCATTTGTGCAACTATGTTCATAGGAGCATTATTTGTAATAGCCAGAACCTGGAAACAACCTAGGTGCCCCTCAATGGAAGAATGGATCAAGAAAGTGTGGAATATATACACATTAGAATACTACTCAGCGGTAAAAAAACAATGTCATCTTGAATTCTGCATGCAAATGGATGGAAATAGAAAACACTATCCTTAGTGAGGTAACCCAAACCCAAAAAGATGATTATGGTATGTACTCACTCATTAGTGGACTCTAGCCATAAACAAAGAACATTAAGCTTATAGCTCACAAGCCTAGAGAAGCCAAATAGCAAGGTGAACCCAACAAAAAACATATACAGATCCCCCTGGAAATTGGAAACATTCTTTAATTGTTGCCATTTTTCTCAGAATTGATTAGCATTTCATCAAAGGGTACACAATAAAAGCAGTTTTACTGTGATTTATTTTGTTGCTTCAAAAGTATTTCTATAACTTTTTCTTTTAAAAATGATACCTAAGGAGGGAGAAATATTTCTTGTGGTAGCAAATATAAATAAGAAATGTGTGTGTGTTTATCCCTTAAAAATTGCAAGTGTGTATCTCACTTATGAACAATGTCTATCAAGATACAGTCCAACTCTGTGGAGAAGTTAAAACTTTGAAAGGGAAAATAATGACTTAGTCATTTTGGTAATTCTGCTTTTAGAGAATTCTGAATCTGTACACTCTACTTGACCCATTTATTTTAAAAGACTTGTTTGAAGCAACCACAGCTGCAGTGCAGAACCTAAAGTTTATTGTTCTGCAAGCTTTTTCATCTCCATTTTATATGCAAAATATCAAAAACAGTACTCAAAAACCATACTTTGGTACAGCTCTTGTCAGAACCAAATGAGAAAAAAATAGATATTTGCAAATTTCAAAACATATTCCTCCTTAAATGACTATGTAGCCAACTTTACAAAAAGAGTCCTCCTGTATTTGTTCTTTTGTTCTAATTTGTAATGAGAATTGCAACCACATCTATTGCACTGTGCTTCATTGGTGATGTATAACTAACTGAAGCAGGGCTTAGGGCTAATTGTACTTACGCCCCTCTTTTGCCATCAGTGTTACAAAGGCATTACTTTCCCTCTGTCTTTTTTTTCTATATGCACAATTGCACTACCAAATTAGATTATTCTGGCATTATTGAAAATTCCCAGAAACACTGATTTTTATACTTAGGAAGACAAAACTAACCACTTCATATCTTGTCCACAGAAAGAGTATTTGAGTAGGAAAAAAGGATTGTATTCACACTCCCAAACATTTTAGACTTATTAATTGGTTGTTGATATGGTCCTTTAATATGAATTAGAAAAGTTTCAGTTTTAGAATAAATGTTTATTGAATATCTACCCAAGATCTGAATGGCAAGGCATTAGGAATGAATTCTTACAAAGTATTTTAAGATGCTTCTGTTGTTATCCAGAATATTGCAATTGATTTATATAGAGACAGATAGTAGTAAATCCTTTAAAGAATACAAAACAACTATAAAGGCATTATCATCAGGCACTAAATGAATGATACCCATAATGAGATCTATAGCAGCTCATAGGAGGATGTAATCACTGAAACTTGAAGTCAGATAATGCTTTTTGGAACAAGTAAGACTTGTACTATGTATGTGACCAGTAAGATTTATTTTTACATCAATATTAGACAATGTTATGAATATAAATTGGGATTTTAGAATTACTATGTGATTTCCCCAGTAACTTGTTAAAACCAGAAGAAACTTTGTTTTTTTTTAAATCTATCTCTATATTTTATTCTTTGTATATCCTTAGAATTTATGTGTCCAACATTATATTGTTTTCTCCTTTTGATATATGGCTTCATAGTTGTTTTCAACTTTTATATAATGAGAACTGGTTGCTATATAGACCCACTAACCGAGAATGTGAATGTTTGGGAGCAAGAATAGTCCATAATATCTTTTGTCTTTTCCCTCTTCCCATCAATATCATGATAAACATAAAAAATAATCATATCAATAAATTCACAGTTTAACAATAGCTGGTAAATTATTTTCGCAAAATCCTGTTTAGGATATGATTACTTTATTCATAAATTAATTGTGCACCTTATTTCTCCCACTATATTGTAACCTCTTTGATAACTGGGAGCAGATGATGTTTAATTCATGTTTATGTAATCCCTTTTCCATTATCCACATTTAACATGATAACTATACAATAAATGCTTATTGAACTGAAGCTAATGTTAACAGTATGGATATGGGGGCAATAGTGACAAAATTCATGAGAAATTAACGAGTAAACAATTTAAATCCAGATATTCTGCTTGGAAATGTTTTTATCTGACAAAAGTGTTTGGACAACACATATTCGATTTACTGCTTAAATTTTCTATTATATTCCCATTTGTATTCATGGTATTCAACCAGATAATATGGTACTTTAAACAGTTTATAAAAATATGTCTCTACACACATACAATAATATGACTTTCTTGGAACAATACACTTGTTTTTGTTACTAGTGTTGCTTATTAGCAATCAAGAGGCAGGTTTTCCTTAGGAATTTAAATCAGTTCTATTTCTCACCATCTTCAATACATTTCCTTCAATGACATGATACATAAAGAAACTAGGATAATTTTAGAACTCATCAATACCTACTTCCATGAAGGTTCCTAATACTACAGATTCCATTAACTTGTTCTACATGCTTCATATGTCACAGTAAATAATGAGTTTGGTTTTGTAGATAATTGAATAAAGAATATATCTATTTTGCCCAGTCTTTAAGTATGAGATTAATAAACTTTTGAAAGAACCAAAATAATGGCAGTCTCCATAAGGATTTCTAACAAAATAAATGGGAGGTGTTCTAATTACCTCTGCCTTATAACACAAAGCTTTGAAAGAGATTTATTATGTAAAAGCACCAAATAAAGAAGAAAGCAACTCATGCTTTCAAACATATTATCGCTGGGTAGAATAATAGTCACATGTTTTTGATACCTAGCTGAATCACAAATATGATTAATGCCTGCAAACATGCTTCATATTTTATAACTCCAATGATGCAAGCATGACGAGATTCACTTTGGAAGATACTTTATCAGCTGTATTGTTGGTATCAAGGATCCATGTGTTTATTATCATATTTGTACTTCTAGCTGTAATTTTTCTATTGTCATTGTTATTGTAGTTTGAATCAGGGTTTTGCTATGTAGTCCTGGATGCCCTAGCATTCAGTACATAGACATACCAAACAGGCCTTAAATTTGTGATAATCCTCCTGCCTTTATATACCAAGCTAGACTTACTTATGATAACTACCACTCCTAGCCTCTGGTTATAATTGATGATACAAAATTATAAGGAGCAAATAACAGTGCTCATTTGAATTCTAAGATAATTTTCTCATAATCCTACTACTAGATACCATGACCTCAAGAAGATGATATAGAAATTTGCTTGTCCCTATTTAAAGAATCCCTAGTTTGTATATAAGTATATAAAAACATGTTTCTGGCCCAATAGTAATCATCCAGAATTTTATTGCAATCAGTTCTTCAAAATCAGGTTATGTTTATTACCACTTGGCTATTTCATTATACTAGTGCCCCATAGTTATTTTTAGAGTCCTCTTATGAGAAGTGAATCTGTTGTCATGTTAATATACATTCTTAAATACCTTGTTATGGTTTCCAGTCACTATTATGCTAAGTAAAATATCCCACTCTGGTCTGGAAATATGTGATGAAACAGTCTTGTCAATTCTTGGAAAAGCTACAGTTGTCACTGATTTTCTTTGAAGTCTTATTCAGAGCAAGACAAAATATTGCATACAAAATGTGCCTTCTTAATATTGGGTGAAAAATTTTGACTGTTGGCAAGGCTTTTACTGACTTAGGGTACAGACTGTGATTTTAAAAATACTTACTTGAGTTTATGCAATCATTAAATAACCTAATTACTCATTCTATATCTTATTGAGGAACTATTTCTTATCTTGTTCACTTTGTATTATTCTTTTGATCATTCCGTAGACAACTCAGATAACACATTACCCATTAACTCAGTCATTCAAGAAATAGCTTTAAATTTCCCTTACACTCCAGGAATTGTGGTAGTTCTGTGATTGTAAAAAAAAATACAGTATCTGAAGTCATATAATCTAAAATTCCAGGAAGACTATTCAAACTACTCAAAATATAAAATAGCAACTGTAAGGGTAGCTGGAGGAATGGCCCACCAGATAAGAGTACTTGTTCTTTCAGAAAACCCGTGTTCAATTCCAAGCACCCACATGGTGGCATACAGCCATCAATAACTCTTCTTCCAGGGAATTCAATGCCCTGTTCTGACCTCCTTGGCCACCAGGCATGCACATGATGTACATACATACATGTGGGCAAAATACTCACATACATCAAACAAAATAAATAAATCTTTAAAATAGTAACTGCAATTATGGAAACCTTCAAAAGTAATATTATAATCTACTACTTAGAAATGTTTTACCTTCCCTCTAGAAAAATGTTACTTCAGATTTTCAAAGCAGGCTTAGTCACTCTTTTCTCTGTGTATCACCTAATCTCATTTGCCCTCATAAGATTTGATATACATGTTCTTGTTTTATTGTGCATATATTTGCAGAATCTTCATTTTATTTTAATATTGCTTTTGAGGCATGGTCTCATTGAATATTTGAAGCTGGCCTGGACCCATCTATTTATTTGTAATTGGCCTGGGCCCATATATATACCAGATTGACCTTGAATTCATAGAGATACACCTGCCTATATCTCTGGGTATTTGGATTAAAGGTATACATCACAACGCACATCTTATTTTGATATTATTTTATCTTTTTTATTGATGTTTATTGAGCTCTACATTTTTCTCTGCTCTCCTCCCTGTCTCTCCCCTCCCCTTCAACCCTCTCCCAAGGTCCCCATGCTCCCAATTTACTCAGGAGATCTTGTCTTTTTCTACTTCCCATGTAGATTAAATCTATGTATGTCTCTCTTCGGGTACTCATTGTTGTCTAGGTTCTCTGGGATTGTGATTTGTAGGCTGGTTTTCTTTGCTTTATGTTTAAAAACCACTTATGAGTGAGTACATACGATAATTGTCTTTCTGTGTCTGGGCTACCTCACTCAAAATGATGTTTTCTAGCTCTATCCATTTGCCTGCAAAATTCAAGATGTTGTTATTTTTCTGCTGTGCAGTACTCCATTGTGTAAATGTACCACATTTTCCTTATCCATTCTTTGTTTGAGGGGCATTTAGGTTGTTTCCAGGTTTTGGCTATGACAAACAATGCTGCTATGAACATAGTTGAGAACATGTCCTTGGGGCATGATTGAGCATTCTTTGGATATATACCCAAAAGTGGTATTTCTGGGTCTTGAGGACGGTTGTTTCCTAATTTTCTGAGAAATCACCATACTGACATCCAAAAGAGCTGTACCAGCTTGCATTCCCACCAGCAATGTAGAAGTGTTCCCTTTACCCCACAACTTCTCCAGCATAAGTTGTCATCAGTGTTTTTGATCTTGGCCATTCTTACAGGTGTAAGATGGCATCTCAGAGTTGTTTTGATTTGCATTTTTCTGATGACTAGGGATGTTGAACATTTCCTTAAGTGTCTTTCAGCCATTTTAGATTCCTCTGTTGAGAGTTCTCTGTTTAGGTCTGTACTCCATTTTTTATTGGATTATTTGTTCTTTTGATGACCAATTTCTTGAGCAATAAGAAACCAAAAGGAGATCAAGGGGATACAAATTGGAAAAGAAGTCAAAGTCTCACTGTTTGCTGATGATATGATAGTTTACATAAGCGATCCCAAAAATTCTACCAAGGAACTTCTACAACTCATAAACACTTTCAGTAATATAGTTGGATACAAGATTAACTAAAAAAAAAATCAGTAGCCCTCCTGTACACAGATGATAAAAGGGCTGGGGAAGAAATCAGAGAAACAACACCCTTCACAATAGCCACAAATAGCATAAGATATCTCAGAGTAACTCTAACCAAACAATTAGAAGACTTGTATGACAAGAACTTTAAATCTTTGAAGAAAGAAATTGATGAAGACACCAGAAAGTTGAAAGATCTTCCATGCTCTTAGGTATGTAAAATTAACATATTAAAAATGGCAATCTTACCAAAACCAATCTACAGATTCAATGCAATGCCCATCAAAATCCCAGCAAAATTCTTCACAGACATCAAAAGAATGGTACTCAACATATGGAAAAGCAAAAAACCCAGGATAGCCAAAACAGTCCTGCACAATAAAAGAACTTCTGGAGGCATCACAATCCCTGACTTTAAACTCTACTACAGAGATATTATTTTATCTTAAATAACAATTTTGGTTGCATATATTAGTAGCATATATTTTGATATTTCATACCATGTATACAATGTGCAACTTTATATAGTTTTTTTCTTTCTGTAGTTACACTCATTGACAATGATAACAACAGTTTTTGAAGATAGACAAACATGGATTTCAGTATTGATTCAACCATTTATTTGGATGCTATGCCCTTAAACAAATAACATAACCCCTCTAAAATGTAGTTTATTCCCCCTGTAAAATAAGCATGATTCTTTTTGTGTGGAGAGTATAGGCAAACCATATTATGTGAAGAAACTTGCATAGTGATGTGAAGAAATAATTGTCTTCTTTATTATTCAGGGGCCTTTTGCATCCATTTGTATTCCTTAAATAATGTCCAATCCATCATAGCTGCCCAATACACGATGCTGAATTTTTTATAAGAATGTTCTCATTTTTAAAAAGAATTTCTGAAGACATATACTAATGTATCTTATAAAATTCAGACTACATATGCAATGTATCTTGATTTCCTGGAGATCTTGTTTATCTTGGTTCTAATATTACAAGATACTGTTGAGTACCTAGTTTTAAAATTTTTTTTGTTGGAGCCTGACCTTTCTCAAGCAGGCTCAGATGAGAGGAGTAGAAACATTCAAAAAGGAGAAAATTGCTGGCTGCATTTATTAATCAACAATTATCCAATTTTGTGCTAGGCAAGACATGTAAGACATGATTTGTGCAGTTAAAGAGCTTACAATCTAGTTGAGAAGACTGACTCATGAAACTATTATAACAATTAAGTGCAAAATTGTGTGGTCCTGCTTCTCAGTGCAGTAGGAGTCCAGGAAAGGGAGAATCAGTGTGAGCTGCAGAATGTCAGGAAAGGCTATTAAGTTAAGGCTTCAAATGAAAAGGCGATTTTTCAGACCCAGAAAGACAAATGCAGAAAAGAAATTGTTTGTTAGACCTGCATTGTACCACTCTTCTTTGGTTTACACTTCTGTATTTGAAAAAGGAAATTGACTTATGCTCCAAACATTTAAACTAAAATATTTTCTCCCATATTTGACATAAAATGCTTCTTCGCATGAAACCTGTGGCAAGCATTTTTAATTCATAATGTGGAAGGGGAAAATAGCATTATGTGTCACATGTAATAAAAATAATCAACATGTAAGTGCTTCACTATTGCATTGTAATATGACAATGGAAATTAGTTGCAAACTTTAAGACCTTAATTTGCAGCTATGAAGTTGATTATCATATATACCATATGGCAATAATTGAAATATTTTATACTAAAGTAAGTGTAAGTATCATTTTTAAAAGGGATGTGTACCTAGGTCCTTGCAGATGTGAGACAAGCATTCAACCACTGAACTACTCTCTCAGTCCTTAACTTTTATTTTAAAATAAACTCTTTAAAATTTGTGGTATCTTATCACTTTTCTACTGTGATACTAGAATCATGTTTCACCAGCATGATTTTAAAGGAGGCATTAATCCTGGGGAGGCTTAAAGATAAAATATTTTTAGAAATCACTGCTTCTGCTTTATGACTGGGTATGCATTCATGCGTACAAGGTTTAGGTAAGCTTAGACTATCACTGCTTCAACATTTGGGAGAAACTAGTAGTGTTCTACCTATGGCTGTATCCTGTGAGACTACAAATGTCCATAATTTCACCATGTTATATATTGATAGCCACTATTATCAATGAATGAAAAAAGACAAACTAAAGTTCTCAAAATGTACACTAGCTTAACAGATTTAACAAAAATACATTTTCAAAGGTTAAAGGAACAATGCAATAAAAGATACTGTTTGGGAAATATTTATTAATTATTTTTGAGAAATAGGATATGAAATCTATTTGAAACTTTAAATTATAAATGACAGTTACTTTATAGAGCAATAGCAGGATGCCACAGATAAGGGCTCCAAATCCTTCATTTTATATTAGCTTGTTTAATGGAAGGGAATGGATGACTGAGCAAATCAAAAAATGATCCAGCCATCACTCCAACTTGGATTAAGCCTATATTTTATGTGTGCATTTCTTTTCTGAGTAGATGTTTGTTGAAAGTAAAATGTGGATATGTGCCTGTTAGAAATTTTATGTGACATAGATTTGAACAATTGCTAAGAAATTATCTTTAAAACTAAAATTTATCCTTTGTATTTCAAAGAGGAAGTTATGCAACACTTTTACGTCTGAAGAACACAGGAGCATATGATCAGATAAACAATAAATAGTTCATATATTTGCATATATGCAAACTATCACAAAGTAGATAAGTTGCTATAGCTGAGAATCCACAGTACTCTTCATAAGATTTTCTTATATGAAATCCATGATTTTTTATTGAATATATTTAAGTTTTTTGTTTAAATGTACCTCTGTAATGATATCATAAAAAATGTTTAAATATTTTTCTTTAGATAGTTTATCTAGGTTGTAACTTAGAATAATAACACATCATATAAAACCCCCAAAGGACTTTATCTTTAGTGAATTCCTCACAACTGTCTCAAAAATCAAAAATCCCAACTTGATTTCCAGAAAATAGACGGTGAATAGTTCACTGTGTTGATGACCAAGAGGAACATATTAAACACTGCCAAACACATTATCAAAGTACAAAGTGCTATGAGAGCATAATAGGACAGGAACAAAATATAAGACAGCACTTCTGGAGTGAAATGTCATTTAATTTTGATGTTCTGTGTGATATAGTTTGAGTGTAAGATGTGTGGGAGTTCGAAACAGAGAGTGTAAACAAGAGAAAGTAGAAAACAGACTAAGAACAGATTGTCTGACTCTCAATACTTTTAAGTATTGAACAATAAAATGTGTGGGCTTTATGCCATGGATAGTAAGGAAACTTAGAGTAATAAGTGGAGTCACATTTTCAAATAGATTCTTTTTCTTCAGACACTGTTGTCACTATATTGAGGTAGACAAAAAGGAATGTCAAGGAACATTGCAAGCATTGGAATGTTTCACATGAAATACTTTCTAGGCATTAATAAAGTTAATATAGATTTAAAAACACACACATATAAGAAATATTTCAAAGGTAAAATAAAAACTAACAATTTAAATATTACAAACTGAATAAAGAATGTTTAGTGGTTCTAGGTTCCTTTAAGTTGCCAGTTTCATTGACTGAGATTTGTGGATGCAGAAAGAGCTAAATATTAAAAGGTGAATTTCATTTTTTGTGTGTTAACTCTCCCCCCCCCTCTCTCTCTCTCTCTCTCTCTCTCTCTCTCTCTCTCTCTCTCTCTCTGTGTGTGTGTGTGTGTGTGTGTGTGTGTGTGTGTGTTGAATAGGACATAAAGCCACAAGGTGAGAGAAGAACAAAGTTGTTTCTTCAATAGATACATTATTTTTATTTTAATTATTTGTTTCTTGGAGTGTGTAGGGTGACACACATTGATAACAGAGCAAATTAAGGGGAAGTTGGTCACCTCCTTCAACCAATATGGATACTGGAGATTAGAATCAGGTTGTCAGGCTTAGTGGCAAGTCTTTACCAATTGAACCATATTGTTATGCCTGAATACATTTTTATTACATATTTTTATTTTTATGTGTCTTTTTGACTGCATGTATATGTATACATATGTATACATGCATATACTATATATAATATATAGTATATATACATATTATATATATATATACACACACACACGCAACATGTGTGTTTATTAACCATGGAGATCAGACAGAAGAGGGCATCAGATATCAGATTCCTGGAGCTAGAGTTACAGACGGTTGTGAAATGTGCTGGAAATTTTGATATCCTATACAAGAGCAAGTGCTCTTTACTGCTGAACTATTTCTCCAAATCCCTGAGATACATTCTTTTTTTTTTTTCATTTAAATACTGCCTGGCCCATTAGCTCTAGCCCCTTATTGGCTAACTCTCACATATTATTTTAGCCCATCTCCATTAATGTGTATCGCCACTTGAGTGGTGGCTTACCGGCATGAGTCTAACCCGTGTCCATCTTGTGCTGGAGAAGCGTGGCGTCTGCATCTGCCTTCTTTCTCACA
>PVIU01028714.1:0-18529 GCA_004026605.1 Ondatra zibethicus
TGACAGACAGATGACAAACAGATGATAAATATGTAAGTATGTAGATAGACTGCTTCCTCTGATAGGCAGCCAGACTACCTTAATTCACTCTTTGGAAATCCGGAGAATGCACCAACTAGTGCTTTAGGTACCAGGATTAAGATATGCGTGAGCCCATACTTGATCTGCAGTGAGCCCGTAGTCTAGAGCAGGTTATTGGCACCTCTGTTCTATCAAGGATCCGCTTGGCATCTGCAGGAACATATGCCACACCATCTCTGAATAATATTCCAAAATAAAAGTGGATACATAGTAAGACAAAGGAAACCATTTACAGTAAATACAGCTACAGAATACATGTAAAACCAGCAGTCTGCAGGCACCCCTGTGCTCGCTTTTAGCATGCTCGCTAACTAGGTTTGTCAGCAGATGTATTAACTACTGTCAGAGGAGTGCGAGGAGTAAGCAGTAACCTGAGACATCTGCTACCAGGTAGTGTGACATGAACATGTCAGCAGCTTGTATCATTGTCGAGGTCTTGGTACTGTCAATACCATCAGTTACATTCATAAGCCAAGGACATGATACATCTTAATCAGAATTAGTAAAAATAATTACCTGTGTAAGTACAAGTTCAGTGACCCTACTAGCATTTTCTCTCCATAGACTCCTAAGACCTCAGCTTCCTGAATAAGTCCCTGGGGCTGGTGGGGAGACATACTAGTGCAGATGCGGCAGGGAGATCCCCAGAGAGTGACCGTGTACAGGGCCGTATGCATCGAGCTTTCTCCGTCACTCACTTTTACTTTTGAAAGATATTATTATTATTATTATTATTATTATTATTATTATTATTATTATTATTATTGGTGTTGGGCTGTGTGCCAGAGCACTTGTATGGAGGTCAGAGGACAATCCAGTAAGATTGGTTCTCCCACCTTTATGTGGATCCCAAGGTTTGAACTCAGGTTCTCAGGCTTATGTCATTGGGTGGCAAGCTCTTTTACCCACTGAGCTATCTCACTGCCCTCCAGTTTTCTTGGCTGTTTATAGCTGAATCTTTATAAGATAGGTGGGTGTTTTCCATGTGGAGAAAGTAACCTGTCCACTTAGAGCAGACTAGGAAAGTGCTCTATCCCTCAGCTACAGTCCAGCCTCTGGGAAGAGCCTATGGTTGTTTCTAACTGTGGAGTGTTATCCCTTCTGTGACAGTATCTAGCACTCTCAGCAGAATGCCCATGGGCCAGCTCCCTAGGAAGCAGCTGTTCACAACATCCCCCAAAATGCTGAGTGAGAATTAGGCCAGGATCAGAGCAGATCCTTCCACATAGACAGAGCTGTTCCCGAGCAATAGAGGTGGCACGTGAACACAAACAGGAAACTACAGGGCTTGGAAGCACAGGGCAAGGACCAGGGATTAGCAGGTGAGGTGGCCAATGCAGGAAGAAAAGGCCCAATGACTAAAGACCCCTATCAAGAAACCCCAAATCCTCCTATAGGTGGTACAGAGCCACTGAAGGTGTCTGGGCAGGAGCATCACTCACTAGGAGATCAACTTGAGATCCATCTTCCGCTGTGTGGGGATGGGTTATAGTGGGTTTGGAGGCAGAAGGGACCTAAAGAGGGCATTCATAAGAGCTATAATGATGGGTGAAAGGGATGTTGAAAAAAGGAGAGGAAGGGACATATTAAAGGGGCATTAAAGCAGAATGTAGGTAGAGTGTTTGCCAATCATGCATGAAGCTCTGGGTTTGATCTCCAGCTCTGCATAAAACCACATGGAGTGATACTTGCCTGAAACCCAAAATGTTGGGGCAAGGAGACAAGAGGACCAGGAGTTCAAAACTGTTCTCATCTACATAATGAGTTCAAGGCCAGCCTTGGCAATATTACCTCAAAAAGAGGTGGGATAGATAGGATAGGTAAAAACTCTGACATTTGCTGTGTGATGGCAGGGAAGTCTGAGTTAAGGACTAGGTCAAAAGTGTACATACAAGTCTGGAGCAAGGAAGGGATGGTCTTCGGAGACATGAGTCTTTGTGATGTGCTGTGAGCTTGTCAAGAACATGTGCATCTAGAGCCCCCCCCCCGGATTGACCTTGACCCCAGGATCTCATGATCTCCTGTGTGTTACTAGAGGTCCTATAGAGGCTTCTCTCAGCCTCCCTAGAAGACAAGGCTGGCTGGAAGCAGGGGTGATGCGTCTCTGAGCTTGACAATGCAGAATCTTGCACCTCAGGTTTCCAGCAAAATAGCTTCCTGTTAGTTCAAGGAAGTCCCTGTTACAGGTCTTCACAGGCCACTGTCTTCTCCTGGTTGTGAATACAAACTCGCCTGCTCTGCAAAGGAAGACCTGCTTTGTCATTCTCTTTTCTTTGTGAGAGGAGGGGTGTTTGTGAGCCCTTATGGGCCTGAATATTAATTTTTATCTCAGCTTCAGTACATTACACATGACCTTCTAAAATTCCATAATGGCTGTTCCTGGATAACACAAATGCAGAATAGACTCCTTTTATCCCCCAAGTGATTGTTAACAAATTTGCCACTCACTTTTCCTGTAGGGAAAGCTGCAAGGCCTGTCATCTATACAAATGCACATGCTTCCTGAGCTGGCCAGACACTGTCAAGGTCTCAGACCCAGGCAACACTGCCCATAATGCAGAGAGCTAAAAGAAGCCCCTTTGAGGTGGGTGACTGTCGACCGATCTGGGTCAGCGGTCACTATGGAATCCACAGGGGCTAGAGCTGCCCTGATCCTTTACAAGGTCTGTGTATCTCTCTAAGGTCCTAGGGTAACCCAGGAAGGTGTGTGTGTGTGTGTGTGTGTGTGTGTGTGTGTGTGTTGTCTGATGGCCTCCATGTGTGAGTATACAATCTCTCTCTCTCTCTCTCTTTCTCTCTCTCTCTCTCTCTCTCTCTCTCTCTCTCTCTCACACACACACACACACACACACACACACACACCACATACACATGCACACACCAAGCCATGGGGCTATAGTGTCAGTACCGTGTGATTGTCATTGGCCACTGATCTCTTTTCCTCTCTGTTAATCTCCTTTCAATACTGGACACCCACTCATAATGTACAATTTTCCAGGAAATTTGATTGTTGTATTTTTCCTGCTGGAAAAATGAAATCAGACCACGGAGCTGGAAACTTCTGGGGGAATGTTGTTGGTGCCTGGGCACCTGGATTTCTGGAGGTGACTCAAACACTGTCATTTCTGTTCTAGCTTTTAAAATAATTGTACTCCACATCCCAGCAAGATAAATTCCAGCACAAAACTCAATGTCTCTGGCAAAGAGTTATGTAGATAGTTCCCCCCCTTCAGTTTAAACTACGTTCTCCATCCACTCACCTCCATGTCTTTGCACAAGCCATGCACCCCATCCTGGATGCTCCTTCTTGTCCTGGCTCCCTGTTTCTCCTCCAGCCAGGTCAAGCTCAAGACTACACTTCTCTTCTGCAGCCTTTCCCGGAGTCTTGGGTGGAAGCTGGTGACTCCCAGACAAGCTTATGCACAGCAGGAGCAAACTTTAAAGACATTAAGAGCTCTGTGCGTATTTTCCTAGTTACATCCCATTTATGGCAAGTTAGACTAGTTTTCCTTCCAACGTATGGGTAATGTTTCCTTTTAAAACAAATTCACCAAAGTAGAAATACCAATGGGCTGATAAGAGAACACTCGAAAATAAAAGAATTCTCACGCCATACGCAGGAGAAGGTGGAAAAGAGAAGATGGATGATTTAACATGGGGAAGACGGTTCTCTTTTTTGCTGGTCTCCTCCTTTTAGAATCCCCAGTGTATCAAGAAAGAAATTTATTTCTTTTTCTGAGTGTTTTCTTACTACCAAAATAGGCTTAATAATGTCTGCCTCATATATCAGATAGCTTTATTCCAAGCAGCCAGCAGATAGGTTCTTCCCCACTCTTGCTATACAACATGCATCTCTCAGGGAAGGTCTTTGTAGGTGTCATAGTAGGTTAGTACAAAAGAAGACCTGCTTGGAGAAGTCTCTCAATCCCACTCCCCTCTTGGCTCTATCATGTGAGATCACTCAAATGGAGGATGGGGATGGTGTCACCTATTATAGGCAGAGGCAGATAGGTTGAGATGAAAATCACAGTGCAGCTCCCTTGCAGCCACCTTCCTGCTGAGCGATGCCTTGGGAATCACTACTGTAGTCTTGGGCCCACTGGAGCCCTGGCTCAGCTCATCCATCAAGGTGCACCTGTGGGAGATGATGCTTTACAAAGGACCTGTTAACTGATGACCACATTCTTATACCAGCCTGGCTCATGCTGCTGTAAGAGAACACTCGAAGCTAGGTGAGATGGAGAGCCATTGAGGAAGCCATCTGATAATGGTCTCTGGCTACATGTGCATACACAGAGATACACACACATGCACATACACATGAACTTGTGTGTGTGTGTATACATATAAATACACATACACACATGCACATGAACTTGTATACACACACATAAACTTGTATATATATACATACATATATACATACACACACATACACATGAACTTGTATACACACACACACCAAAGAAAATTCAAAATATCTCACTGCTTAATATGCTTTAGATCTCAAACCTTTTTCCTATTAATTGTACATGTAATAATATTTTGGAAATACAGGTTAAATAAAAGAGCTTAATTGAGGAAGCTTCTCCCATTGCTTTCAACTTCTGTTTTTATGTTGCAGCTGCTAGGACATTTGAGGTCACCCACACATGTGGCTCTCAGGATGGTGAGGGAGAGCAGACTGGCTCTGGACTTGAACTGAGAGACAGCCAGGAGAATTCTCTTTCTCTTTTTGTAAATTGCCGTTTTTCTTAACTCTTTGTGTTAGCATCTTCGGGAGAGGACATGGAAAGGACTCCCTCTGTGGTCAGTTCTGGTTAGGTGAGTTTAGCTAATCCGACTTGTGTCCGCAGTGTGCAGTGCCCCCCTCTCCTGGATGCGCTCATGCTTAGCTCTCAATGCTGTTCACTTGTGCTCTCTCTATGGCTTCTGCTAGGGTCTGTGTGGGAACAGGGGACTAAAGAATTCAGAGTACTTGCCAGCAGGCATGTGACTGTCTAGGGTCTAAGTACTGGGCACACATGTCTGGCTGATCTGAAATGAACTTAAGTACCTAAATTCCAGCCTCCCCAGCCTCTGTGACTTCTAGATTCAAGCTTATTTGCCCTGTGGTGTGGGCCTTTGTGATGGGGTCTCTGAAGTAACTTGCTGGGTTAACCTTCCCTTTCTGGAAGTGGTTAATGTATAAAACTGTTTTGGTCAATGGCTTAGCAGGAAATTTAAACAGAGATATAGAGAGAAAGTAGTCAGAGTTAAGGAGATGCCATGTAGCTGCCGAAGGAACTCTACCGGTAGGCCACAGCCTCGTGGTGATACACAGATTAATAGAAATGGGTTAATTTAAGATATAAGAGTTAGCCAGGAATATGCCTAAGCTATTGGCCAAACAGTGATGTAATTAATACAGTTGTTATGTGATTATTCAGGTCTGAGCAGTCGGGAAACGAAAGAGCAGTCTCCTACTACATTGTGCATTAACAGATGGCCTCTTGGATCTTAGATATACCTGTCAATAAAACTGTAACCCCTACCATGTGGGACAATGTATATATGTATCAGTGGCTCTAGATACACACGCACACACACAGAGTGGGGGGGACAGAGAGAGAGAGGCATATATTTATACATATGTACACATAAACATGTACACACAGGTACATACATGCACGAACACTTATGAGCACACATAGAGAGATCTTTCTTTATCATCAGAGGGCAGCTTTAGCCTCTACTCCTTCAAAAAGTAAAAGCACAGCCACAACCAAATCAAAATCAGCCATGGCTGGGAAACAGATGTGTCAGCCAAGCAGACCAAAGCCCTAAAGCCAAAGCCTACATCTGGCTGTCCTCAGCTGATCTCCACTGACTCCATTTGGACCCAGTTTGCATGGCTAGAGGCAGACATTGGCTCATCTGTTCTGGAGCCAGGGAACATGAGTGTTCATTTATGTTGTTCTAAGAGAACGTTGCCTGCCTCCACCCTTGTTCTGACACCATGACCAAGAACATCACCTCAGGCTGGTGACATTGAGACCTGATCCACACACTGCAACTCTGAGAGGATTTTGCTTATTGCCTCTGGAACCGTCATGCTCCCTCCCCAAGGTTGGGCTGTTGCCATCTTGGCTAAAGATGTGGCTCGCTGATGAGACACACAGAGGGGCTGGCACTAACCAAGGGACCAACTAGGGCATGGCTGAGTGTAAACAGTGCCTTCATACAGGGTTGCCGAGTGTCTGACGGCTCTCAAATACACTGACCATCTCTGGCCAAAGACATAATCTTGTCCAAACTGTCCAAGAGGAGCTGCTCATGAGATGTGTTCTCCTGATCCCCCAACCCAGTGCAAACGAGCCATCCACCCAGCTCATCAGACAGCCTGCTGCCCCTTACTCATCCCACCATGGAGGACCCGTTAAACCCTAAGTACCCCAGCCCACTCATCCTGAGGCCCAACTGCAGTCCTGTTTCTCTGACTGAGGGGGCTGGAATCTGGCAAAGAGTTAATAGCACTTCATAATCCCTGAGCTAGTTCAAGAGGCTTTCTTGCTCCTACTAGGAGACAAATGGATAGAGAGTGGATGACAAAGTGCCGGGGAGCCCAGCCTACTGCTCAGCTCTTGTAGAGAGCTGGATGTTTGGGATAGTGTTTTCATGTTCATCAGTGGACAAACAGTTCTTTGAAGAGCACTTGCTTTGTCAGGGGTGGTTTCCACACACATGGAGTCAACAGATGTGCAGGCATGCACTGTGTGTGTGTGTGTGTGTGTGTGTGTGTGTGTGTGTGTGTGTGTGTGTGTGTGTGTATAAGGATGGGGCTGAGGCTGCTAGTGTCATTGAATCCTCACACCACATGATCTGCTCATTCAACACAGTGATAGCACACATATTGGGGTAAGGGAAGAGTTACATTAGATTTTCAACATTCCTTATATGGTAGAGCCTTCTAGAAGCTATTGTTTTCAATGCCATTTCAGAAATGAGGATACTCTGGGTGATTAATTGCTTTCCCTGGAGGTATGCCACTTGCAGGTCCCTGTACTGAAAGTTATAAAGTGAATGGCGAGGAATCTTTTGTAAAATGTATTTTTGTAATTTTATGTTGTTATTATTGTGTATATGTATGTGATGGGGGCTGTGTCCTATGAAATCAATGTCAAGGCTAGAGCAGAACTCTGTAGAGTAGCTTCTCTTGTCCCTCTGGGTTCTGAGAATCAAACTCAGGTCACCCAGTTTGCAGCACAAGCGTCTTTACCTACTGAGCCATTTTGCCATCTTGCTAGCTCTAAAGTGGATATTATATTTGCTATACAATAAAATAAAGGAGACAAGCACCAAAGAAGCAGATTTATGATTTGAATCTAGAGCTGAGCCTGCAAGAAACCGTGTTCTTTGTTCTAGGCTGTGGTTTGGTGGAGTGTGAACAGAAGCCAAAACCAGCCAGCTGTCCCAAAGGAGAAAGAAAGCTCAGGCTGGGGCAGGGTAGGTTCTGCTGGAAGACAGCCACACTCGTTCATTATGTACTTCTTTGGGCTCGGAACTACTAGCGCAGACAGGGATTGCCTGGCCCGTGAAGCTGAGAACTTTGAGTCTCTGATACTTAGAAAGCCTTTGCAAGCCTCTGTGTTAGACTCTCGGGTAACGGTGTGAGAAGGAAGTTTAGAAGCAGGTGCACTGAGAGCCCGAAATGTGAGTGTATGCTTGTCCATGTCAGCTGTCTGCAGGTCTGGAAGCCTGATTTTCTTGAGAGTTAAGCCCTATACCTAAGGAGTCATGGTAAATTATATCATTTTTTGCATGCCCCCCCTCTTTCTTTTTCTTTCTCGTGTGTGTGTTTGTGTGTGTCTGTGTCTGTGTGTGTCGTGTGTGTGTGTGTGTGTGTGTTCATATACTCACATGTGGAGGCCATAGGACAACTCCAGGCATCATCCTCAGGAACATCATCATTCCACTGAAGTCACAGAGTAAGCCTGTTTGATTGGCTGGTGAGCTCCAGGAATCTTCATGTCTTCATCTCCCCAGTGCTGGGAGCTTTTTACCTGGTTACTGGGGATTGAACTCAGGTCCTCGCACTTACCAGGAAACACCTTACACATTCAGCCATTTCCCCAGCTCCTACCTTGTCTTTAGTAGAATGTGCAAGTTAAAACTTCCTCAGTCTTCCTTTTTCAGCGTTGGGGTTGGCTTCTTTAGGATCACCCATGATCCCTCATGGCATCATACTCTTGTGACTCCCTGATCTGTGAACCCAGAGTCCATTCTCATCCTCCTGTCTGCTCTGTGACCCATTTTACCTTCTTCCGTTTCTTGCCTTCGTTATCTTGAGATCTTTTCAATGGTACTGATGATGGTGTGGACCCGCAGCCCTGCTTCTCCACCCCAAAGAGGACCCCGTTCATCAGCGCCACACAGAGGACCCGGGTTCTAGCAGAACAACCTGTCTCTTGTTCTGCTAGCTGCCCTAGGTAAACTTCAGAATCTCCCCAGCACCGCCACCCTGTTGTCTCCAAGCTCAGATTACTGATATCCGAGAAAAGCAAGTCCGTCTAGCAGAGTCTGAGTGCAGCAAGAGCCTCACGGGTTGCCAGCCCCTGACCTCAGCCCTGGGTGTATGTGGCCAGAGCCAGAGCTGGCAGCCAGCTGCCTTGATCTAGATCTCAGATGTGAGCAGCTCAGTGGAATCCTCTGGCTCGCCAGGATGGAATTTAAGAATTGAGAGAAGAGAGAGAGAGAGAGAGAGAGAGAGAGAGAGAGAGACTTGCTTGTGAAATCCAAGTGCAATTTTATAGTCAGAGATTTGTGTTAAAATAGAATCTGATCATAATCAGGTATGAAAAGGCAATTGTTCCCTTCAAATTGGTCTAGCTGTATATAGTTAACGAACTGTATTTGTGCACAGCTGTTTCATCTACTTTGAATAATTCTTGTTAAAAGTGCACTCTTGTCTCTTAAACACTGGGGATTTTCTAATGAAAATATTTGGTGCACAAATAAAAAGTGAATATATTAAAGGTGTCTAGCACAACCTGATTGCTTATATACTGTCTAATGACTGTTACCCGTCAAGTGTATTAATGCATCTTGGCAGTAAGCATGCGTACCAGAATTTGTTAACCCTATAAAAACTAGGTTTCAGGGATTAGTTTTCTTTTCTTTCTCCCCCCCCCCTTTGGCAGTTGTATTTTATTCTTTGATTTTCAGTTATCTGTAGCACAGCACAGCCTAGAACTCACTATGTAGCTCAGGTAGTCCCTGAACTCATGACAATCCTCTTGCCCCAACCTTCTGAGTGCAGGGATTACCAGTGTGCATCAACATACCTGCCATGTTTGCTTGCTTCCTGCTTTAGCAGAGTAAAACGGACATAACAAAAGCTATGTGTGTTTAATGGATGCAATCTGAAGGTTTGAAAGCCTTCACAAACCTTTGCAATGTCATCACAGTGAGAATAATATCTGTCATCTCCTTGTATTTGCTGCTCTTTCTCCTTTTTTATTTTGGTTGTAAAACACTTAAAATGAGATCTACCCCTTTGCAAAACACATAGCAGTGTTGTTAACTCTGGTACTGTGTAGTCCCACAGACATCCACAGTGTTTTCATTTTGCACAGTTGGGAGAAAACCCAAAAAAAGCAATCCCTCTCCGCTGTTACCTTTCGGCATTATGGCTCCTTTATCCTGAGACCTTGGCCAAGTTCTCTCATTTATGAAAGGAAAGAAAGTCCTGTAATGAAGCTAATCCTCAATGGCACCTACAACCTTATCACTTGGGAGGCAGAGAAAGAGGATTGATGAGTTCAAGACTACCCTGGGCTACAGTGAGTTCTGAGCCAACCTGGGCTCTATAGGAAGGTCTTGTCTCTAATAAAATAAAACAAAACAGAAAGAAAAGAAAACAAAAAGACAAACATGAAAAGGATGGCAGATTCAAATGACAAGGGAAGGGTTGTTTAGATCCGTCCTGGTCACCGGGAGGCTTCCTGCTTGAGACATAACTGATCACTTCTAATTCGTGCTTTGATGACACCCGAATTCAGTGTTAATAACTATGAATTTAAGCTTGCCTTCACCTTTGCCCCTCTAAGACAGATGTCCACAAACAAATTAACTCGTTTTGTCTGTAATATTTGAGAGTGGTCTTACTGATGGAATTTGCCATATTTGTGGTATAAACATGAGGCTAGGGGCCTCAAAAGCAATAAGTGACTTACCCAAATTAAACATCTGAATGGAACATTTTCCGCTCATAAAACAGTACATTCTTGTGATTGGAAAGTTGGGAGGTGACCAAGGAAGACAATATGTGACCATTCCAGTTTGCTATATATTTCCCCAGCCTTTTCCGTGGATGTGTGTTTTGACAGTTACTCTAAAATTATTCATGTGGAAAATTTTGAACTTCTATTCATGATGATATTGGCCAAAACCATGAGAGTCTTATCACAAAGGGTTAAATATTGGCCATCTGATGTTCAACCAAACCACAAAGATATTTCTTGAAATCACATTCTTGGCAAGCCTCTGCCCTGCTTGCTCCCTCTCTCGCCCTCACTCTTGCTGTCTCAATTTCTTTCTTTCTAAGACTTACTTTGTGTTGCATGCATGAGCATGTAGGTCACTCCTGTGATGTCCCTTATATGTAGAGGTCAGAGGACAACTTCTGGGCATTGGTTCTCCTTTTCCACCCTGCTGAGATAGGTTCCATTGTGATTTGAATAAAAATGGCCCTCATAGGATCACTGGGAGTGGAACTATTTGGAGGTGTGGTCTTGTTGGAGTAGGTGTGGCTTGTTGGAGGAAGTGTGGGGGAGGAAAGAGGGGCTTTGCGGATTCAGAAGTGTAAATCAGGCCCAGTGGCTCACTTGCTCTTCCTGCTGCCTGCTGATCCAGATGTAGAGCTCTCACCTGCTTCTCTAACACCATGTCTGTCTGCATGCCACCATGATCCTGCCATGGTTACAATGGACTAAACCTCCAAATTGTAGGTCAGCCCCAATTAAATGTTTTCATTTATAAGAGTTGGTATTGTCGGGGTGTCTCTTCACAGCAATATAAAACCCCTTAGGGTCTCTCTTATTTCTGCTGCAGTACTGCATAAATGAGTTTCAAGTTGATCCTCTTGTCTCTGCCTCCCCACCTCATTTTAGGAATGCTAGATGTGAGCCACCTCACCTGACCTTTTAACGTAGTGGGTCAAACTCACGTCATCAAATTGCACAGCAAGTACTTTTATCATCAGTCTATCTCATAAACCCCAGCATCATATTTCTTGCTTGAATAAAATTCTATTTTGTGTCTGCATGCAGTTATATATCTTTAATCAAATCATATAGTAAACAGTTATAAATAAATGTTCTTATACATAATTATAAATTACTTTCAATTCTGTTATGATAAAACAACTTGTTTGCTTTCATAGAAATAATATTTCTTTATGATCACTTTCTTTTTTGTGAGTATTTTTTTTTTTAAAAAAATCTGTTTTGGGTCATCAAGATAGCTCAGCAATTTGAGGTGCTTGCCACCAACCTGATAACCTGAGTTCAGACCCCAGGGCTCACATGGTGATAGAAGACAACTCTTCAAGCCGTCCCTTTGGTCATGCACTGTGTAGATTTACCTACCTCTACATGCAACTAAATAAAGATAATATTTTTAAAAAATTAATGTTCCAGAAAAGAGCTTGAAAAGAGGAAAACAGGATAGCTAAGTCAATTTATGATCTTGAAATGGAATTTTAGGTGTATTTCCTTATGGTTTAGTGGCTTTGGAAGACTTTATTTTTTGCATCAGGTTTGTGGATGTTAAAGAGAGTATAATTTTTCCTTAATTTACACACCCATATACCCGTTGTAGATTGAAAATATTGTAAGTTGAAGTTCACTGAATCCGCCTTAGGTCTTGCCAGACAGCTTAGCAACACAGCCTGTTACAGAGTTCCCTTACTCACCATTCTGGCCATAGCTGGATTTATGGGAAGGGTGACTACTGGTGTGGAAAGAGAGCAGTAGGCGGTCAGCCCCTGAAAACACTCAAAATGCAAAGCTTCACACACGGTTTCTCTCACTTCTGTACCATCACAAACATGACAACAATTTAAATTGTTGTGCGTGGGGGACCATCTGTGTGTGGAGTCTGGTAACGTTTGTTCCCTCCGACTGTGACATGTTCCTTATTGAAGAGCCCCTTCCCAGTGTGATCTGTGGAGCACACCCATCATACAGTGTTTGTAGACACTGAGATCAGCTCGGAAGTTTGAGGACGAGCCTCTAGCAGCTTTCGGAGAACTGAGCCTGGCAAGTCTCAGAAACACATCAACATTTTGTTGTCTCTTTGGTGTTTTGAGACAGGGTCTCACTATGTAGCCCAGGCTTACCTAAAAATCACTGTAGTCCCCTTGTTCTGGCTTTCAGAGTTTGGGGGATTTTGAGCACATTCCTCCACATTTGGCTTTTTTTTCCCATTTTTTTTTTGAATGTCAAATCCATTTATTTTTAAACAGCAGCTTGGTCTTCTCAGTATATATGGATATACTATTTTTTTAAACTTTAATTAAATTATAGCTTTGCTTGCTTCTTTTTTCTCCCTCCAAACCTTCCCATGTACCCCTCCCCACTCTCCTTCAAATTCATGGTTGCTTTTTTGCATTAATTGCTCTTGCATACGAGTGTGTGTGTATACTTATATACATTCTCCTTCAAATTCACATCCTATTTTCTTCACTATTACATATATATTTTATATATGTGTGTGTGTGTGTGTGTGTGTGTGTGTGTGTGTGTGTGTGTTCCCAAATACAACCTGTTTAGGTCACATAATGCTACATGTTGTGTTCTGCTCTTCTTTTCCTGACCATTCGTTATGTGTTCTTCCTCCCCCTTATCTCCTGGTTGGGAGGGGCCGATAGAAGAGGTAACCAACCAGATAGCCTTGCTTGTTGGTGCATACAGAGAAGCCATGTGAACAGGACTAGGCTGTGATTACAATATTTCTGTCCAAATCAAGCATCCTTTGATACCTAGCTGTTGTAGCCAGTCATTCCATAGCCTGAAAGCCTGAAAGCATGTATTTTCCTTACTGTAATAGACAGTGCTTGCTTTGTATAGTCTGAACTTAACCATCTCTGAATATTTTCAACTTGATGTTATTTTTTTTTCAATTTAGCTATGATTTAGAGTTTTCTTCAATCATGCACTGTCTTCAAGGCTTGACCCCAGGTAGACTCAGGCACATTCACAGATGTATACAATACCCTATCTTTCTTTCAATAGGACAGAAATAACCAAGGGAGGAATGGCATGGGGGTGAGGTCTGTTACCCATGTATAGAAGTGAGTGGTGCTAAGCTCTGGGGTGATTCCTAAGGCTCTCCCAGCCCAGGGTCCCCTGGGCCACTTGTGCTGGTCCAGTGCAGGGGATCAGCAAATGGTGATGATGAAATAAATGCCTTCAGTTAAATAATTCGCTGTTTATGGCTTCTCTGTTTATGAATCAGTTAAAAGCCCTTTTAAGTGAAATTGGATCGACTACAAAGTGTTGGTTTCGTGTGTTTTATTTGCAGTTTAATCAGTGTGATCCAGCTGCCGGAGTGGGGAGAGTCGAGCTGGGGTTTTAATTATCCCTGCTTTGCCCGAGTTAGGAATTCCCAATGGTGCCGTCTGTGCGAAGATGCCAAAACCCGCATTGTTCTTTAATTAGCTGTTGTAATTGTTTTAGTCTAATCTCCGTGATTAGCAGCAGCTTAAATACAGCAGGAAGAAAGGCCTGTCCTCCATGGCTGCCCCAGCAAACACAGCTCTTCTCCCTTCTGCAGGGGGATGGCACAGCAAGTCAGGAACTCAAGCGGTGCTGATGGAGAGTGATTAAGATGGGCAACTGTGACAGGGTGATGGCATTGGGGGTTGGTTTATTGCTTCCTGTGCCAGAGAATGTAGGGGCATTTGGATAGAGCTCCATTGACAGTGCTGTACCTCTCTGGAGATGGGGAGATGGGGCAGACGGGTAGCAGCTGTCGTTTTGGCCTCAGATCTCCTCCTCCGTGCATTGAGCAGCAATCTTTGTGTCTCGCCATGGGGTCATGCGTGTGGAGGTCAGAGGTCAACCTCCAGTGTTATTCCTCAGAGACCATCCATCTTATTTTTTTGAGACTGGGTCTCTCACTGGGTCATGGAGTCAGCAATTAGATTAGCCTGGCCAGCCAACAGACCCCAGGGACCTGCTTTTCCTGTTTCCCAATCTGGGACTACAAACAAACACCCCCATGCCTGCCTTTTTATGTGCATTCTAAAAGCTGAACTCATGTCCTCATGCTAACACAACAGATGCTTCACCTACTGAGCCATCTCTCCAGCCCTCAGCGGGAAGTTTTATTGAACACTTATTTAGTGCCAGGCACAATGCCCGAATCCTAGGGGGACTGCACTGCACGGCGTCCCTGTCCACACAGCGTAGAGGCAAACCCTTGCACATGTGATTAGCTCATTATAAATGGTGACATGCGATGAAGAAAACCACGCGTGAGCTTAGCCGGAATGTTCCAGAGCAGTGAAGTGTGAACTGAGATCCAGAGTGACAGATGTGTGGGGACAGCAGCCGGAGGAGGAGAACGAGGCCCTGCGCAGGGCTGATGCAGGTGGAGTTTCCTGCTCCCCCTCAGTGTGTTGTCAGAGCGAAATAGGTTATGTTCCCTGTCCTCAAACCTTGTCTCCACTGCCCCTGCTGACAGCACAAGACTCCTCAAGAGACTGCCCCCGGCTCTGCCTCAGAGTTCCTGGGGTGTAAAATGGACATTATGGTAACCACAAGCATGTGATGTAGCTTGAAGGGTTGACTGGGAATTAATTTAGTTTGCATGACGTAAGGCCTTCAGAGAGCTGCCTGAGAGAGGGCAAGGCTCAGGAAGTGCGAGCGGGTGTCATTTACCCTGTGACAGGCACAGCCTTCGCTTAAATCTGCTATGCCCAAGTTTTTTGACCTTGGCCTAGTCACATGACCTTGCAGTACCCTTCCTGGAGGTAATGTCAGCTTACTTAGAACTGTCCGGTAGGTCAAGTTCAGGGTTAGCTCAGGGACAGCGCGTCCCTCATGCTGGTCTAAGAGCTGGTATTTGTGAATGCCTGTTCAACCTGGGTTGGTGGTCAGTCAAGGTTATGCTACACCCTTTCACTTTTCCCCTTCCCATTTTAACAAGGCTCTGTCCTCCTGTGCCCAGAAAGGATAGTCTTCCGGAGGGCTTCTCTCAGCCTCAGCACTCCTGCGGTTGGCTCTAGGTTATTATGTGTGTGCCGTGCTGAGCAGAAACTTAAGAAGTGTCTCCACTCTCTACTGACTGGACTCTGGGAACATCTTCCTCCTAAGCAGTGAAACCCAGACTATCACCAGATGTCACCAAGCACCTGGCTCCCAGGAGAAGGCCACTGCTTGGTAAGAGAGAAGAGCAGGGATTGTCACTGGGTTGTTGGAATAAACATCGTAAGAGGCCGCTGGGGAAAGTGGACGGAGAGTATCTCTGTGGCGCTTGTAGCAAGAAGAGTTTACAGTGGGCCTCAGTGTGGATTCCATGATGGACTTAGGGAGGAAGATTGGCACAGTGGATACTCAAGACCTGGAGGAAGGAGTCATGGGTCTGGATGTGGCTTCAGGATATCTCAGAGCTCCCGGTTGCTTCTGACCGGCCACCAGTACTGAGCACTGTCTGGAGGAGGAGCCAACACACTAGTGGAAGAGAAGCCCCCTGGTCCAGCTCACAGTCACGTCCGTAAACAGCGTAGTGGCGGCATGAGGCAAAGCCAGGGCCACGTGCTTTGTGAGTGTCTTTGACATCATGTATACATGTGTGTTAATTTGTTCCATGTCAGAAATAATTCTACAGTTAGGCCCTGCATGGTTAGCCCCATTTTAATAATGGAGCCTAGGAATGAAACTCAGTAGGATTGGCCCAGAATTCATGCCCTATTGCTGTAAGAGATGGGGCAGGAGGAGGCTGGAGGTGCCTCTTAGGATGCCATGTTTGAAGTTTCTTCCAACTGGGCTGCTGGGGAACCTTGATAGAAACAAATTGGAGGAAATGTCAGGCAGACTCCATTTTCTATGAAGGCTCTGTTGAGTTCTTACTGGGTCCCAGGTACTGTGCCAGGTCCTGGAAATGCATCGCTGACCAAAGTGAGTATGGGCTACTCTCCTGCAGGCAGGTAGTCCCAGAGTTTGTGGAAGAAACAGATAGGAAGCCAACAGTATGTAGTTGTTGATTGTGAACGCTGTCACAGTGTTGTAGACCACCAAGGATGACTGAACTGGGGCTACTGAAGTAGACAGCCAGGAAAGGCTGAGAGTCCAGGAGTAAGACAGCACCAATCAAAGAAAAGTCCAAAGGAAGGCTATTCCTGAAGCAGGAGTGGAGACTGTGAACTCCCTAAGACCCAGCATGAAGGAAGACCTGAAGATATCCCCTGGAGAAGGATATGACGAGCGTGGATGGAAGAGTAGGGTGTGAGGTTGGGTGGGAAGATTCACACAAGCTATTGTCCCCATTTGACAGTCTAGGAAACCATCCAGAAATGGCACAGGGACCTCGACCCACAAGTGTCACAGCCAGAATTCACTTCCATGACTTTGACATAGAAGTCCCAGATGGCTTACAGACTTTACACTTTGATTCTGTTTTCTTTGTTTCTGAGAGATGATTGCACGTACTGCAGGCAGGCCTTGAACTGGCTGTATGGCCAGGTGTGAGCCTGAACTCCTGAGGGCTGGGATTTCAGGTAGGGCCCACCACACCCAGCTCCAGCTTCCACTCTAGGGCCCCTTTGATTAGACTAGCTGTCTGCTCTGCTCCGGGACTCTGGAAATATAATTAAGATGCCAGCCCTCCTGCTGTGCCCTAGAACCAGACAGTCAGGGAGTGCTCATGCAAAGAGCCCAGTGCACAATGGATTTAGGAGGCATTTCACAAATGTGCCCGTTCCAGACACAACAGTAGCCATTTGTTTGTTTGTTTGAGACGGAGTCTTGTTATATATAGCCCAGTGTAGCCTCAACAGGGGCCTTTCCTGCCTCAACCTCCCCAGGCTCGACAGGTGTGTTCTCCAGCTCCCAGCTCCTGCATTTCTTGTGATTGTGACAGAAGCCCTTTACGACAGATGCACAAACCCTGTCCTCACATATGCGGAAACTGAGGCCTAAGGAGTGATGATTTTTCAGTCTAGTTCACTGACAAAGGGAAAATGAGAGCCCAGGGTGGATCTCTGCCTTCTGGCGACATGGCCCCTGCTTTGTCCCTTGTCCCCCTTCGCCTCCCATGTTCCTTTCTGCACTGTCCAGAGGAGCAGGCAGTTGCCCCCAGAGTCACAGGAGCCATTCAGATACCTCACAGCTTCCCGATCCCAAGGGCTCTTAAGATGAACATCACTGTCTGACACTGCCAGCCCTGCATTATGTTGAGGCCTGTGCTTGGTCCTCACATGTGGGGAGCATGTATTAACTCCTCACAGCCCCAATCATGTCCCCCAGTTTTGGTACTCCTCAAAGTGAATTTTGAAGTAGATACTTCAAAATCAGGAAGTGTCTACAAAACCAACCAGACCAGTGGTGGGGCACGCTTTTAATCCCAGCACTCAGGAGGCAGAGGCAAATGGATCTCTGTGAGTTTGAGGCCAGCCTGGTCTACAGAGTGAGTTCTAGGACAGGGTCCAAAATCTACCCAGAGAATCCCTGTCTCGAGCCCCTCTTCCCCCAAAAATATCCAGAATCTTGGCTATGTATTGGCTACAACCCTTTCCAGAAAATGCCAGGGTGGTTGTACTGGGGACACTTACTGGAGGGCCAGTTGTCCTGTGCTGAGGCTGTGGAGTTTGGCAATTAAAGAGAGAGATCAGGGAGCCTGGCATTCATTCCTGAGCACTGAGCACTCCCTCAGCCACTGCCATGCATCTGTGTTGCCTGAGACATCATTGCTATGTCAGGAATCTGGAGACACAAGTTTTGCATCATAGATCATACCTGAGGAAACAGACTGTATGCACAGAAACGAACACATGGCGCAAGAGCTGCAAGCAGCAGCAACAGCGCTGCAAGGGGCGAGGAGTGTTGCAACACAGACAGTGTGCCACCCTCACTTCAGAAAGTGAGGAGAGATGGGACAGACATTTGGAGGTATGGCGAGAAAGGTTCCAGACAGAGATGCACCAAGAAGTGTGTGTGATTGTCCTGGGGCACCAACAAGCTTGACCTGGCATTTGGAAGACATCAGTGAGTCTAGAGAAGAGAGGAATAGCTGCAGGTGGGAGCTCAGTCCCTCAGGGCCTCCTAGACCCTGCTAAGCAGCTTGGCTTTTATCCCCAGTACACAAGAACACGGTGACTGGCCTGCCAGGCTATGGAGATGCTGCATGTAAAAGTTTTGCACTTCACCTGGCATGTTTCATGGACACCATGAATGTTCTGTGGTGA
>PVIU01028715.1:0-18593 GCA_004026605.1 Ondatra zibethicus
GAAGTTAGGACCGTGAGGGGCTGGTCCACCTACTGAGACAGTGTGCCTGAACTAATGGGAGCGCACCAATCCACCTGGACTGGGACTGAATGAGCATATGATCAAACCAGACTCTCTGAATGTGGCGGCGAAAGTTGGCAGATGGAGAACCCATCAACAATGACACCAGGACCTATCTCTTCTGCATGTATTATCTTTTAGAGAACCGAGTCTTTTTAAATGCATTCCTTCCTAGGCCAGGAGGGATGGGGGTGGGCCTTGGACTTCCAACAGGGCAGGGCACCATGCCCTCTTTCAAGGAAGAAGGGGGAGGGAGGAGGAGTGGGGAGGTAGTGGGAGGGGACCGGGAGAAGGGGAAGAAAGGTAAAAATTTTATTTCTTTAATTATGTTTTTGAATGGAAAAAATAAAACAAAACAATGTATGGAAAAAAATATAAAAAATAGAAATTAATAAAATCACACAATGCCATCACCCCCTATTAAAGAATGGTACCATAAAAAAAAAGTCTTCCCAGTGGTCATGATGAGATAGTGTAGAATAGTTGAGAAATGGCATTTTAAGAAGCCAGAGGAAGGTGCTGCCCCAACAGTAGTCAAAAATCTTAGGACTGAAGGCATCATGCAGAGACGTTTGAGCGAGGCACTATAAAGAGAAGCCAGGAGAGGCTATTGGTGAAAGTGCAGCCCAGTTGCTGGAGGAAACCCAGCATTTGGAAATATCAGTACCTTGAGTTGACCACCAAGAACAGTATTAACTATGAGGTAAAATCAGCTTAGCTTAGGGGACAAGCTGTGTGTGTTGCAGACAATGGAGCCAGGGAAGCCACCCAAGTACTTTGGATGTCATGGGTGAACCCCAGACACTGGACCCTGGGTTATTTACAATATTGGATTTGGATTTTGCTTTGTTCATTTTGTGTCTGTGCCCTAGTTCTTGCTGCTTGAAATAGGAAAGTATTTACCTAGTTTGGTGGTAGCGGCACTCACCTTTAGTCCTAGCACTTGGTAGGCAGAGACAGATAAATTTCTGGAGTCAAGGTCAGCCAGGTCTACAGAGTGAGTTTCAGGGCTTCCAGGGCTACACAGATTAATCCTGTCTCAAAAAAAATAATGAAGAAAGAAAGAAAGGAAGGAAGTGGGGGAGGGAGTATTTAACTGATTCTGATTTTACAGGAGCCCACAGTTAAAAGGCAGAACTCTTAAAGAGATTTTAGATTATTGTTTTTAGATACTTTGTCTTTCTAAAGTGAACTGGATTATTTTTAAGACACTGAACTTTTAAATTCTTGGATGTTTAAAGACTATGGACATTGTAAGTTTGTAATATGATTCATTCTGTGATATGGATAGTAATACGAGATCTTAAAGACAAATGAGAACGGAAAGTTGGACAGTGGTGTGTCTGAACGTCAGGTTGATGAGGAGTCAATTGTGCTAGCTTGTTTTACGTCAACTTAATACAAGCTGGTGTCATTTGAGAGGAGGGAAACTCACTGAGAAAGAAGACCAGGCTCAAGAGTTTACAGCATTTTTTTTTTATTTAGCAAGTGAGGTGGGAGGGTGCTGTGGATGGAGCCACCCCTGAGCTGGGGGTCTGGGTGCTATAAGAAAGCAGTCTAAGCAAGCCATAGGGATTGAATCTACAAAGAGCATTCCTCCATAAGTTCTACATCAGAGCTGCCTCAAGGTCCTACCCTGCTTGAGCCTGAAATAACTGACTCGACTATGGACAGTGGTGGATGTCTAGACCAAAATCACCCCACCCTTCAAGTTGCTTATAGTTATTATTTTTATCAAAACAATTGAAACCATAAGACCATCCCTGATTTTCATTAAAGGTACTGTTAAGTGTCCCGCATCGAATCACCAAACGAAACTTCATATAGTCTGGGCTGCAAAGCATCACATTGCATCTTTCTTGTTGGCTTCTGTGACAAAATGGTGAAAGTGATGTGGGATATCATACTCCATTGTGTGCCTCAGTTTCAAGGAGGATCAATGTTTTAGACATATTCAGATCAAAAGTTAAATTCTGTGTGATTTTTGAGTTATGGCTTGACTTTCATTCTTTGTTCTTTTTTGTTTACTTACATAAAATACCTTAAAAATGCATAAGGTCCATGACTTTTGGAGCAAACTTCTTTTGATTGTGCTGGGAATAAGAAATATATAAAGCAACAAATAAATCAATAGAATTTCCCCTAAAATAGCTAAAGCTTTATGATATTTGTGAACACTGGATGCAGGCATACAAAAAATAAATATTTCAAATTATCTTTAACATATAGACTGCCCAAAATTAATCACAATTTTAAAGTATTTATATTTAACTATATATATATTGGTTACTCATTATTTGAATTATTTACCATGTAAGAATATTGGCTATTCTAGGGACTAGTCTGCTGAGTCTCTGCTGTCATGGACCAGCCTCGACAAAAGCACCTCTTTCCAGGGTAGGGGCATCAGGATTTAGAAATATTATTAAAGAGTATAAAGATGCATGTGAAAGTAATAAAACAGAAACCATTGAACATTACCGGGAGGGCATATCAGTGAATACTGAAATTATCCGTGTTTAATTTTCCATATGTTTTTATATCCCAATACAAAAGGAGGAAGAAGACAATAAAAGACTCCTTTAACATGATACAAAGGACAACTCAAACAGTTAATTGCTTTAACACTTTGAGGCATCAAAGTCATTAGCATTCTGTTGTGTAGGCAGTTTAGCTACCCTAGCTCAACTATCCTGAAGGCAGCCCTTCCCAGGTAACCTCACCTTACCAAAGACGGAGCAAAAGTACTCTTGCATATCCTGACCATCTGTCAGGATGGAATGGATCTACTCATATGAGCTATCTTTTTGTTTACTTTATTGAGCTATATATTTTTCTCTGCTCCCCCATCCTCTCCCCTCCCCTTCTACCCTCTGTTATGGTCCCCATGCTCCCAATTTACCAAGGAGATCTTCTCTTTTTCTTTTTTTTTGTCTTTTTCTACTTCCCATGTAGATTAGATCCATGTATGTCTCTCTTAGGGTCATCATCGTTGCCTAGGTTCTCTGGGGTTGTAAATTATAGGCTGGTTTTCTTTGCTTTACGTCTAAAAGACACTTATGAGACAGTATATATGATATTTGTCTTTCTGGATCTGGGTTACCTCACTCAATATGATGTTTTCTAGATCCATCCATTTGCCTGCAAATTTCAAGGTGTCATTCTTTTTTCTGCTGTGTAGTACTCCATTGTGTAAATGTACCACATTTAGATATCAGTATGGTGATTTCTTAGAAAATTAGGAAATAATCTTCCTCAAGACCCAGAAATACCACTTTTGGGTATTTCACAAGGACATGTGTTCAACTATGTTCATAGCAGCAATGGTTGTCATAGCCAGAACCTGGAAACAACCTAAATGCCCCTCAGCCAAAGAGTAGACAAGGAAATGTATGAACTATCTTAATGTCAAAAGAATCAGGCAGTCACATCCTGAGTTATGATGCACAGTTAAATTTGTCAACCATTTTGAGCAACTTCCAAACTCTATCAGACAAGGTGGCAATTGGCTCATGTTTTTGAGCTTCCACCTGTGTCTCTCCCCATGACTTCTCCCTAACCTGCCTTTTCTTGCCTTTGGCCCCATATCCAGTGCTCCATTTTTGTCTGGTCACAACTTTGTCTACTCATAACGGCCTGCACTGGACCCATCCATCCGCCAATATCTGCCCTAGTACTACTTTCAGATCTCCATAGCCCAGCAAGATTTTCTGTACCCTTCTTGATTTTCTAGCCTGCTGAGTCTCCCTGCTCATATCCATCCACACACCATCCCCAGTTTACCATATCTAGTCAATAGCCCTGCATCTTGTGATACAATCAATCCTAGACTTGATCCAGGACACTCTCTAATGATCCTTTAATCAACAGACTACTTCCACACCACCTTGACTTTTTCCACTGAGACAGACCTACCTCTCCATACCAGGTTTGGAGCAGGAGACATGTCTTGTACACCAACATAGTCGTCTCTGTTTACCTGACTTCATCCATCCAAGCCATGTCTAACCTCTAGGCTCAACCTGCCCACACATCCCTCTGTTCTATCCCAATCTAATCTGTTCACATCAGAATTAGAAATAATGAAACAATTGCACATGCTCATTTCTGATTTAAAAAATACTAACAATATGAAAGATCATGGCAGAAATTTTCTCCACAACTGACCAGTCTTACAGCAAGGTTTACCAATGAGATTTATCTAGATAAATATCAACACACATAATTTAAGAGAACAATCACAAATTTCATCAATGAATTCAAGAAATTTAAGTAAGATATACTTTAACAAAATTAAGGACAAAGAACTTAAGAACTTAAGGAGAATAAATGCCTAAATAATGTCCAAGAAAGGCAAATATAAGGCTAATGGAAATAAGAATGACAATCCAGGACTGAGAGCAAAATTCAATAAGGAGAAAGATTCCTTGAAGAGAACTTAAGCTGAAATGAAGATATAATTGTAAAATCCAGTAACTAACTAGAAATCTCAGAGGGAATCTTTACAAGTAGACAGGGTCAAACTGAAGTCAAAAAGAAAATAGAATGTCAAGACCTGAAGATAAAGTAGAGGATATACACAAAATAATCAAGAAATACAAATAAAAATTAAAAGCAGATAAGGACATATAAGAAATGTGAGAGACCATAAGAATAACTTTTATATTATAAGCATAAATGAGAAAGAAGTATCCCAAGTCACTACTCTAATCTAATAACTTGGATTAGATATTTAAAAAGGCCATAGAAGGAAACTTCCAAAACCCAGTTAAAGATACAGTAATAAAAGAAGTACACAAAACACAAGGTAGACAAGGCAGGAAAAAAAATTCCCCAATGCAAATCATAATAGAAACTCTAAGAATAAAGGACAGAAAAAAAAGTGTTTTGAATGCTAAAAGTTAAAGAAAGTCACAAGTCACATTAAAAGGTAAATGTATCAAAATCAAATTTTGTTTCTCAATGGAAGTACTGAAAGACAGAAGAGCATTCCAAATTAAAAATACTGTGCTGTCCAGCAAAATATACCCACCATAACTGAAAGAGGAAGAAAAATGTTCCATGATATGAACAGCTTAAAACTTTATTTTCAATAAACCAAACCTAAAGATAATATAGGACCCAAAATTTTGAGTGCAAGAGAGAAATCAACATAGCAGAGAGACAATGAAAAGAAACATATCATAATTATTAAAACACAAAATATCCTGAAAAAAAAACAAATAAAACACAAAAATCAACAACAAAATGACAGAAGATAATACATGCATTTCAATGATTACATTAAATGTAAATTGGTTCAATTATCCAATCAAAAGACACAGCCTTTATCAAGAAACACATCTTAGCTTTAAAGATAAACATGAGCTTAGAGTAAAAAGGTGAATAAAAGTATCCCACTCAATTAAAGGTAGAATTTAACAATACTACTCTCAGAAAGCCTACAAACTGACAGAAATTGAACAGTCAACTACTGAACCACACCTGCATAAAGGAAGAAAGAAAGAAAGAAATTAAAGTCTTGAATTTAATGAAAATGAAGGCACAATATAACCAAACCTATGGGACACTATGAAAGCAGTTCTAAGAGGAAAGTTCATAGCACTAAATGCCCACATTTAAAAAAAAATGGAGAAAGCTCACATTAGTGATTTAACAGCACACCTGAACACTCTAGAACACAAATAAGCAGACTCACCCAGGAGGAGAAGAAGACAGGAAATAATCAAATTGAGGGCTGAAATCAACAAAATAGAAATAAAGAAAACAATACAAAGAATCAATGAAACAAAGAACTGGTTCATTGAGAAAATCAATAAGATTGACAAACCCTTATCCAAACTAATCAAAAGACAAGAAGAGAGCATCAAAATTAACAAAATCAGAAATGAAGAGGGGTACATAACAAGAGACACTGAAGAAATTCAGAGAATCCTTAGTTCTTACTACCAAAACCTATACTCCACAAAATTGGAAACGTAAAAGAAATGGAAAATTTTTTAGATAGATACCATACACCAAATTTAAATCAAGACCAGGTGAGCAAATTAAATAGACCTATAAGCTGTGAGGAAATAGAAGCTGTTATCAAAACCTCCCAATCAAAAAACCAAAAAAAGCCCAGAGCTGGTTGGTTTTAGTGCAGAATTCTACCAGAACGTCCAAGAAGAACTATTACCTATACTCCTCAAAGTGTTCCACATAATAGAAACAGAAGGGACATTGCCAAACTCTTTTTATGAGGCTACAGTTACTCTGATGCCAAAACAACACAAAGACTCAACGAAGAAAGAGAATTACAAACCAATCGCTAATGAACATGGATGCAAAAATTCTCAATAAAATACTGGCAAACTGAATCCAAGAACACATTTAAAAAATCATTCATCATTGTCAAGTAGGCTTCATCCCAGAGATGTAGGGCTGGTTCAACATACAAAAATCTATCAATGTAATCCATCATATAAATAAACTGAAAGAAAAAAAACATATGATCATTTCATTAGATGCTGAAAAAGCATTTGACAAAATTCAACACCCATTCATGATAAAGGTCTTGGGGAGATTAGGGATGCAAGGAGCATATCTAAATATAATAAAAGCAATATACAACAAGCCAACAGCTAACATCATAGAGAGAAACTCAAAGTGATTCCACTAAAATCAGGAACAAGACAAGGCTTTCCACTCTCTCCATATCTCTTCAACATAATTCTTGAAGTTTTAGCAATAGCAATAAGACAACAAAAAGAGATCAAGGGGATTGAAATTGGAAAGGAAGAAGTCAAACTTTTGCTATTTGCAGATGATATGGTAGTGTACATAAACAACCCCAAAAACTCTACCAAAAAACTCCTACAGCTGGTAAATACTTTCAGTAATATGGCAGGATACAAAATCAACTCAAAAAAAAAATCAGTAGCCCTCCTACACACAAAAGATAAAGAAGCTGAGAGGGAAATCAGAGAAACATCACCCTTCACAATAGTGACAAATAACAAAGTGTCTTGGGGTAACACTAACAAAGGAAGTGAAAGACCTCTTTGACAATAAATTTAAGTCTTTGAAGAAATAAATTGCAGAAGATACCAGAAAATGGAAAGATCTCCCATGCTTTTCGATAGGAAGGATCAACATAGCAAAAATGGCAATCCTACCAAAATCAATCTATAGATTCAATGCAATCCCCATCAAAATCCCAACACAATTCTTCACAGACCTTGAGAGAACAATAATCAACGTCACATGGTAAAACAAAAAACCCAGGATAGCCAAAACCATCCTATACAATAAAAGAACTTCTGGAGGCATTACCATCCCTGATATCAAGCTCTATTACAGAGCTACAGTAATGAACACAGCTTGGTATTGGCATAAAAACAGAGACCCTGAACAATGGAATCAAATTGAAGACCCAGATATTAATCCACACACCTACGAACACCTATTTTTGATAAAAAGCTAAAATTATACAATGGTAAAAAGAAAGCATCTTCAACAAATGGTGCTGGCATAACTGGATGTCAACCTGTAGAAGAATAAAAATAGATCCATATCTATCACCATGCACAAAACTCAATTCCAAATGGATTAAAGACCTCAATATGAATCTGACCACACTGAACCTAATAGAGAAGAAAGTGGGAAGTAACTTTCAATGCACAGGCACAGGGGACAACTTTCTAAATATAACCTCAGTAGCACAGACACTAAGAGCAACAATAAATAAATGGGACCTCCTAAAACTGAGAAGCTTCTGTAAAGCAAAGGACAGTCATTAAGACAAAAACGCAACCTACTGAAGGGGAGGAGATCTTCACCAACCCCACATCAGACAAAGGTCCACTTTGGAAATCAGTATGGCTATTTCTCAGAAAATTAGGAATCAAACTACCTCAGGATCCAGCAATACCACTCTTGGGAATATACTCAAAAGATGCTCAATCATATTACAAAAGCATTTGTTCAACTGTGTTCATAGCAGCATTATTGTAATAGCCAAAACCTGGAAACAACCTAGATGCCCCTCAACAAAGGAATGGATAAAGAAAGTGTGGCACATTTACACATTAGAGTACTACTCAGCAGTAAAAGACAATGACACCTTGAATTTTTGCATGCAAATGGATGGAATATGAAAACACTATCCTGAGTGAGGTAACTCAGACCCAAATAATGAATATGGTATATACTCAGTCATAAATGGATATTAGCTATAAAAAAAGGACATTGAGCCTATAGTTCATGATTTTAGAGAAGCTAAGTAATAAAGTGAACCCAAAGAAAAACATATGTAGACCCTCCTGGAAACTGGAAACTGAGAAGATCGCCTGACAAAATTGGAAGTATGGGCGTGGGGCGAAGAAAGGGCATCACAATGATTATAAGATCTAGAAGACTGAATGTTTGCTATGGGGCTGTGTCAAATATTCACCCATAAAATTTCTTCAGCGTGACTGTCTCAACATGAACTGAACAAGGACAGTAACAGCAGACTTACCAAAATGGATGGTGAAATGCCATGGGTCCTGAGCCCTAGACAAGGGCTATAGGCAACCAAGGAATGCTTGAAATTAGGAGAAATAGTCTTACCCAGGAAAGAGCACACCAGTTGTCTACCTAATAGCAAACTGTCAGTACTGAAAACAAACACGTATACATAGAAGCAGAATTATAGAGACTGAGATAGATGCTTATATCTACTGTACAGCATTTTGACTTTAAAAAAATCTAAAAATATCTCAGCCTCAAGTTCATCAACTATAGCACAGGGAGTCCTTATATTCTGTAGCTCTAAATGTTATGGCTAATTTTGAAACAAACTTCTTGCTTTTTATCCTTGAAGTTTGCTTATTAATGCATGCTAATCACTACGATGTGAGGTACATTTTAAAATGTTTACTCTTTGTACTCCAAATTAATATTTAATATAATAAAAGAATTTTGTCCAAAAGTCTCCTTACCTAGTAATTTTGTCTCAGGTGTCCATTGTGTTAGATCTTTTGTGTGAGGTATATTTTAAAATTCTAACTCTATATTTAAAATGAAAAATTTCATAATAAAAGAGCTTTATTCAAAATGTTCTTTACTTATTAATTTTTTCGTCAGGAGTTCATGAGGTTAAAGCTTCTTTCAATTTTTAAAGATGGTTGGATTACAAAGACGGTTTGATGGAAAGGGCGCTATCTAAAGAAGTAATATCAGAGATAGTCTAAGGGAGAAATGCTACTTGACATATTGGCAGAGCCAGCATAAGAAATCAGGGCTTTAAGTGCACCAAAGTGTCTCCTATCACTCATTTAAAAACAAACAAGAATCTTAATATTTAGACCAAAAGTGCCCAAAAACTTTGGCTACAAACCTGATGGATGTTCTATGTTCATTTACTATAATAGTTTGTTCAACAATGTACAGTTTGACGATTTGGTAACTGGAAATTGCACCTTTGTGCTGTCATAAATACAAAATTGCAGTTTCAGGATGAAATTTAAAGACACACAGTGGATCTTTCATGAATAAGATTCTACTAAATTTGCAAGGAACAGAAGCATAATCTTTAGGAGAGAGTCTGATATGCACAATCACGAGCAACTATCCAGTGTTTACTTAATCAAAAGCACTACCTGCAAGAAGCTGTGGACTCACCTTTTATGGCCCTGGTGGCTTAGCAGATGAAAGACACCTTCTGATTTACTCACAAAACCATTTCTTACTCAAGTATGGAAATGTACCACTTAGGTATTGTGATTTTGATGCAATTCTTTTCGTTGATTTGTGATATTAAGTTTATACATATTTTAGATGTTTAGATCATAGAGATAGCTGGAAGAGATATATTAATACTATTGTAAAAACCCAACAATGAGGGATGAAGTGTAAATCACTGAAATAGAAATGATGATCATTACCTGATAGAAAGATTCATAATATTATTGGAATGCTGATCTCTCATTAAATGTTAGCCTGCTTGCTTCTTTTCAGTTTATTATCAACATTGAAATTACTAGTTTATCCACCCAGGGCCATATGTCCTTTAGTTCATTAGAAATGCCCTTGGCCTCCTAGAAACTGTGAGTGTTTCTTGCAGTTAGTCGTCTACTGTGGCTTTTCTTGTTTCAGGGGCCTAGAAGCTGGAAGAAGAAAAGTAGGAGAAAAATAAATTGTTTAGGCACACTTTGAGAGAGAACAAAGAATGGTGGCTGGAAAGGGAAGCACCCAGTCACATGTGTCTACCGTGAGTGAGAAGAGCCAAGAAGAAATGCAATGGACTACAAACTCCTCTGGGCTTCCGGTGTCCATTTCATCCAGTGAGAATATGCTCCCGAAGGTCCTACAGAATTCCACCACAGAAGCAACTGCTCAAACACGTGACCCATCTGGGGTGTGGTAGCTGGATTGCAAACAACAACACTGTGTTTCCTTTAACATATGGATATTTGTTGAAAATACAACATTTTTTTAAAAAAATGAATATTTGAATGTTTTAAATGCATAACGTTACTAATATTTACCAGATTCAACATAATCAACTGTTGAATATGAGGGTTGAAACTATTTTAATTTTTCACAGTAGGTAGTTGGTTAAATCAGTGAATATTCCAAGGCAGTAAGGTGTGACTGCAAAACTAATGTTATCCTTGCATATATAGAGACCTGTGTTAGTATTCTCTTATTTAATTAAGGTCAATTATGTATTCATGATAGCAGTCACAAAGTATCTAAGACTCTTCTTGCTATGTACAACAATACATTGTATCACAATATACAAAACAGGTTGTGGAAATTTGGCCACATTAGGAATGAAATATGGCTATCTCTAGATAAGAACACCACAAAGGGCCAGGCAGTGGTAACACTCACCTTTAATATCAGCACTCAGGAAGCAGAGACAGGCAGTTCTCTATGAATATGAGAACAGCCTGGTCTACAGAACAAGTTCCAAAACATGCTCCAAATCTACACAGAGAAACCCTGTCTCGAAAGAAAGAAAGAAAGAAAGAAAGAAAGAAAGAAAGAAAGAAAGAAAGAAAGAAAGAAAGGAAGGAAGGAAGAAAGAAACCAAAAACAAACAACACAACAGCAACAAATATTAAAAAAGATTTTACTTCTTATCATTTTCATCACTTTTATTTGCCTTTTCTTGATCCCTATAAGCAATCAGTGGTATCTTGAATTTTCAAAACAGAGATGAACCATTTATTATTATTAGACTAGTTTTCTATAATTCCAAGAATGATGACTTATTTAAAAATCATTTCTTATGATAAGAATAAAAAGATAGGATTCAGTGCTGAAGTGCTGGCTTGGTGGTTAAAAGCACTCTCTGATCTTCCAGAGGACACAAGTTCAGTTCTCAGCACACATATGGCTCAAAATTTACCTGGTGGGTTAAAACTTTCTGTCACACCATTTAGGGGATCTGATATCTGTTATGCTATATTTGTACACTGTGAAAATGAGTCATTGGGATTGGTTTAATAAAAAGCTGATTGGACAATAGCTAGGAAGAAGAGGTTGTGGGGAACTCCCAGGTAGAAAGGGGAATGCAGGGGATAAATCTAGGCCTGCGGATTTCTCCAGTGAGGCTCAGAGCAAGTCAGATGCATGGTATTGTGGAGAGGTAAAGAGCCACATGGTAAAATGCAGATTAGTTAAAAACTGGTTAATTTAGGTTGTAAGAGCTAGTAAAAACAAGCCTAAGCTTAGGCCAACTTTTATAATTAATAAGAAGTCTTTATGTCATTATTTATGAGCTGACAGTCCAAAGAAAGTCTGACAAGAAAGTCTACAACTGGTGCCTAACACAAGGAACGCATATTTACATATGAAAATGTAAAATCTGAAAAAAAGAAATAGAGTCCAACATGATTTCCTTGCAGCCCTTGTCTCTTGGGTAGGCCCAGTGTTCCCAGTGGCATACAGAGGTATGGCTCCTTTCAGAGGCTCTACTGTGCATCTGAGTAATGAAGCAGCCTGCACTAGATACAAATGACTGTCATGGTGTATACACAACAGCTGCCCAGAGCTGAAACAAGTAGACACAGCTGTGGCAGTTATGTATGATTCCCGCCACTGCTTGTGAAGCCAAAGTGGGCAGAGCCACCTGCTAACAAAATGCACTAAGCAGAGTCATAGGGTTGATGGCCCACACAGCCAGAGAACACTGGAAGTGCACAATAAAGCCTTGTCCAGACAGACAAAACCTCTGAATATGTACAGTATGCATGGGAATGTGCTTAGATATTGAAAAAAAAGGAAAGGAAATAAGGTTTTAAAATATAAAATTATGTCTTTAAAGAAAGAGTGTAGTAAGGGGGCTGCTTGTTCATTTCCTGGCTGCCCAGACTCCCAAAATAAGCACACAGAAACTGTATTAATTAAATCACTACTTAGCCAATTACTTAAGCATATTGCTAGCTAGCTCTTACATCTTGAATTAACCCATCTCCATTATTTTATATTTTAGCATGAGGCTCGTGGCCTACGGACAATTTTCCAATGTGTCTGTCTCTGATGGCGGCTCCATGGCTTCTCCTAAACTCTGCCTTTCTTCTCCCAGCATTCAGTTTAGTTTTTCCCACCTATCTCTGTTCTGCCCTATCAGGCCAACCCAGTTTATTTATTCATTAACCAATAAAAGCAATACATAGACAGAAGGACCTCCCACACCAGAAGAGCAAAGTAATATAAAAAGAATTAGCGTATAAGGATGGGAAATATCATAACACAGAGAGTTTGAATTCTAAAAGCTAATGAGCAAAAAGTGACAGATGCTGAAAGATAATGGATTGTAGGAGAAAAAAAAAACCTACTGACTGAAACCTTACTTTATATTTTAAGGATGCCTGAACTTTAGAACAGAAGTCAGAAAGATATGTCTTGTTGGGAAGATGTTTGTTTATTTGCTTCCACAGGAAACAAAGTAACAGATTTCTTCAAAATAAATAAAGACTAGCTTTAATGAGAGGAAACCTAATGAAAACCTTAACTGCAGACATGAAGTCAGAAACCAAGAAAACTTACAGGACACACCTGTGATGAATATGCTGATCCCTCTAGATTGGAGCAGCCCTGAGACTAGATGAGACATGATAACTCGTGTTAGCTACATAGCCCTCATGGCTTACTATTTCATGCCATGCATGGCATGAATGGAGATTTATATGACAGTTTTGTCATAGAGTCCAAATGAACTTATAGAATTGACAGATGTCTTTTATCTGCTTAAACATAGAACAAAAAAAAAATCTTTAACTGACTTGTGCATATCACACATTCCATACTTATGTTAATACAGATATGTATATTACCCTTAAAAGCATGTGTATTTTTAAGGGAAAAAAGAGATAAATACCAATGAATTCAAGAAGCCCAGGGGATCCAGTCTTTCAAAATGCCTCTGTTTCAGTTTCTTCAAATATCTACATCTGGAACAAATTCAAAACTATTAGTTGAGGTAATCCAGCATCACAGACTACTCCATCCCGGACTTCAATTAATCTCTGCCCTTTCTAATCACTCAGAGACTGATATAAAAATAATAATAATGATAATAATAATAAAATAACAGTTAAATTTCCCAGGACATGACATTTATTTCTATTTTCTCAGAGTAGTATCAAGATGTCATTGCCCCCAGAGACCAGGAAGTAATTTTAAGAACATTATGGCCACATTCCCAAGAGCTGGAGTGAATGGTTTTTGGTCATTCAGAGGATTATGGATATTTATCATCATTTAGGGGAGTTGATTGCACATTGTTATTGCCATGGTCAGGAAGGAAACTGAGCAAAGGAAGTTAAATTTAGGGATCTCTTTCTGAAAAGGCTAAAAAAAAAAAAGGAGGGCTATAGGGAAAAAAATGAAAGAAGAATAGATTATCAAATCTACTTTTTAACTAAAGAACATCTATTTGGGCCTGCCAGGCTGGAAGGTCCCTGGAAGGGAGTGCAGGGCACCTTGAGCTCCTGCTGCAGGGGCTTCTTTGTCCCACACGACCCTCCCCCGCCAAGTTTGCCCTTTTCTCTGCAGGGTCCTTGGCCCACCAGGAGTCCCTGTTCCTGTGCTGAGAAGATTCAGCCAGAGGGGTGAGTATGTGCCCGCCAGGGCCAGGCCGGAAGGTCCCCAGAAGGGAGTGCAGGGCAACTCCAGATGGGGCTGCGGGAGCTTCTTTGTTCCACAAACCCCTGCCTCCCACAAGCCTGCCCTATTGTCTGGGAGGTCTTTGGCCCTGGAACAGATCCTGCTCTTGCACTGAGGAAATCCAGCCAGAGGGCACTCCTTTCCATCTTCGGGGTCCTTAGATCCACCAGCACAACGGGCTCCAGTGCAGAGGAGCCCCTAAGAGAAGGCAGACCAAGAAAATTCCCCAAGTACACAGTCAGTCACAGCAAAGATTGGATCAAGACGCCAATACTCTCCTGGCTGCATTTGAAGGAAGAGATGGGCAGGCTCCAATGCAAGAATTCCTCGAACATCATGAAAAGCATAGTGACAACACCAGAAACCAGTGATCATGCAACAAGAAGACTTGAATACCCTATTCCAGAAGAAGTCGAAGAAATTGACTTTAAATGTAACATTATGAAGATAATAGAGGCCTTTAAACAGGATGTGAAAAACTCCTTTAAAGAAATGGAGAAGACAAACAAAAAGGTAGAAGAAATAAATAAAGCTCTCAAAGATACACAAGAAAACAAAGAAAAAACAATCAAACAGGTAATGGAAACAGTTCAAGAATTGAAAAATGAAATGGAGTTGATGATGAAAACACAAACCGAGGGAAGGCTGGATATGGAAAATCTGGGTAAATGAACAGGAACTACAGAGACAAGTATAACCAATAGAATACAAGAGATAGAAGAAAGAATCTCAGATGCTGAAGATACTATAGAGGAAAAAACTCATTGATTAAAGAAAACAACAAATCAAACAAATTCTTAACACAAAACATCCAGGAAATCTGAGACACCATGAAAAGACCAAACCTAAGAATAATAGAGGTAGAAGAAGGAGAAGAATTACAGCTCAAAGGCCCAGAAAAATATATTCAACAAAATTATAAAAGAAAACTTTCCCAACCTAAAGAAGGATATTCCTATGAAGGTACAAGAAGCATACAGAACACCAAATAGACTGGATCAAAAAAAAAATCCCCTCGCCATATAATAATCAAAACACAAAACATACAGAATAAAGAAAAAATATTACTATCTGCAAAGGAAAAAGGACAAATAACATATAAAGGGAAACCTCTCAGAATTACACCTGACTTCTCAACGGAAACTATGAAAGCCAGAGGAATTGGATAGATGTGCTGCAGATACTAAGAGACCACGGATGCAAGCCTAGACTACTATACCCAGCAAAGCTTACATTCACCATCGATGGAGAAAACAAGATATTCCAGAACAAAAAAACAGATTTAAACAATACATAGCCTCAAACCCAGCCTTACAGAAAGTACTAGAAGGAAAACCACAAACCAAGGAAGCCAACAACACCCATAATAACACAGGCATCTGACAACCCTCCAGCAGCACAACTCAAAGAAGGGAAACACACAAACACTACCACCAAAACAAATAACCAGAGTTAAAAAACACTGGTCATTAATATCACTTAATATCAATGGACTCAATTCACCTATAAAATGGCACAGGTTAAGAGAATCGATATGAAAACAGGATCCAACATTCTGCTGTTTACAAGAAACATACATCAACCTCAATGACAGACACTTCCTCATAGGAAAGGGTTGGGAAAAGGTTTTCCAATCAAATGGACCTAAGAAACAAGCGGGTGTGGCTATACTAATATCTAACAAAATTGATTTCAACTAAAATCAATCAGAAGAGATGGAGAAGGACACTTTATATTCATAACAGGAATAATCCATCAGGATGAAGTCTCAATCCTGAATATCTATGCCCCTAATATGAAAGCACCCACATATGTAAAAGAAACATTACTAGATCTCAAAGCACACATCAAACCCCGCACTCTAAATGTAGGAGATTTCAATACTCCTCTCTCACCAATGGACAGGTCAACCAGACCGAAACTTAACAGAGAAATAAGAGAACTAACAGATGTAATGAACCAAATGGACTTAACAGACATCTATAGAACATTCCACCCAAACAGAAAAGAATATACCTTCTTCTTGGCATCTCATGGAACCTTATCGAAAATTGATCACATACTCAATAACAAAGCAAACATCCACAGATACAAAAAAAAAAATGTAGTTACCACATGTGTACTATCGGATCACCATGGAATAAAGTTAGAATTCAACAACAATTCTACCCCCCAGAAAGCCTACAAACTCAAGGAAACTGAACAGTCAACTACTGAACCACCCCTGGGTCAAGAAAGAAATAAAGAAAGAAATTAAAGTCTACCTTGAATTCAATGAAAATAAAGACACAACATACCCAAACCTATGGGACACTATAAAAGCAGTGCTAAGAGGAAAGTTCATAGCACTAAGTGCCCACATAAAGAAAACGGAGAAAGCTCACATTAGAGACTTAACGGCACAGCTGAAAGTGCTAGGAAAAAAAGAAGCAGACTCACCCAGGAGGAGTAGAAGACTGGAAATAATCAAACTGAGGGCTGAAATCAACAAAATAGAGACACAGAAAAACAATCCAAAGAATCAATGAAACAAAGAGCTGGTTCTTTGAAAAAATCAACAAGATTGACAAACCCTTATCCAAACTAATTAAAAGGCAGAGAGAGAACACGCAAATTAACAAGATCAGAAATGAAAAGGGGGACATAACCACAGACACAGAGGAAACTCAGAGAATCATTAGATCTTACTACAAAAGCCTGTATGCCACAAAATTGGAAAATGTAAAAGAAATGGACTTTTTTTAGATAAGTACCATATACTAAAATTAAATCAAGACCAGGTAAACAACTTAAATAGACCTATAAGTCGTGAGGAAATAGAAGCTGTCATCAAAACCTCCTTACAAAAAGAACCCAGGACCAGATGGTTTTAATGCAGAATTCTACCAGAACTTCCAAGAGGAGCTAATACCTATACTCCTTAACATATTTCACAAAATAGGAACAGAAGAGTCATTGCCAAACTCCTTTTATGTAGCTATAATTACCCAGTTACCAAAACCACACAAAGACTCAACCAAGAAAGGGAATTACAGACCAATCTCACTCATGAACATTGACGCAAAAATTCTCAAAAAACGCTCTAAAATACTGGCAAACCAAATCCAAGAACACATCAAAAAAAATATCCATTTATGGTCAAGTAGGCTTCATCACAGAGATGCAGGGCTGGTTCAAAATATGAAAAACTATCAATGTAATCCATCATATAAATAAACTGAAAGAAAAACAACATATGATCATTTCATTAGATGCTGAAAAAAGCATTTGACAAAATTCGGCACCCCTTTATGATAAAGGTCTTGGAGAGATTAGGGATACAAGGTTCATATCTAAATATAATATAAGCAATATAGAACAAGCTTACAGCTAACATCAAATTAAATGGAGGAAAACTCAAAGTGATTCCACTAAAATCAGGAACAAGACAATGTCCAAAACTCAAGTCCAAATGGATTAAAGACCTCAATATAAATATGACCACACTGAACCTGATAGAAGAGAAAGGAGGAAGTAGCCTGCAATACATGGGCATAGAAGACCACTTCCTATGTATAACCCCAGTGACACAGACAATAAGAGAAACAATTAATAAATGGGACCTCCTGAAGCTGAAAAGCTTCTGTAAAGCAAAGGACATAGTCATTAAGACAAAAAGGCATCCTACTGAATGGGAGAAGATCTTCAGCAAGCCCACATCAGACAAAGGTCTGATCTCCAAAATATATAAAGAACTCAAGAAACTATACATTAAAATTCTAAATAACCCAATTAAAAAATTGAGTAATGATCTGAACAGAGAATTCTCAACAGAAGAAGTTCAAATGGACAAAAGATACTTAAGGTCATGTTCAACTTCTTAGCGATCAGGGAAATGCAAATGAAAACAACTTTGAGATACCATCTTACACCTGTCAGAATGGCTAAAATAAAAACACCAAGGATAGCCTATGCTGGACAGGATGTGGAGTAAGGGAGACACTCATCCATTGCTGGTGGGAATGCAAACTTGTGCAACCACTTTGGAAATCAGTGTGGTGGTTTCTCAGGAAATTGGGAATCAACCTATCTCAGGATCCAGCAATACCACTCTTGGGAATATACCCAAGAGATGCCCAATCATACTACAAAAGCATTTGTTCCACTATGTTCATAGCAGCTCTATTTGTAATAGCCAGAACCTGGAAACAAGCTAGGTGCCCCTCAATGGAAGAATGGATAAAGAAAGTGTGAAATATGTACACATTAGAATACTACTCAGTGGAAAAACAATGACATCTTGAATTTTGCATTCAAATGGATGGAAATAGAAAACACTATCCTTAGTGAGGTATCCCTTTTCTGGTGATTTCTTCTCCTCCATTCACCCTAAGGTGTCCATGTGTTCCTTC
>PVIU01028716.1:0-18569 GCA_004026605.1 Ondatra zibethicus
CCAGCCTCAGTGAGCCTCCTACCAAGTGACCACACCCCAGCCTCAGTGAGCCTCCTACCAAGTGACCACACCCCAGCCTCAATGGCCTCCTACCAAGTGACCACATCCCAGCCTCAGTGAGCCTCCTACCAAGTAACCACACCCCAGCCTCAATGGCCTCCTACCAAGTAACCACATCCCAGCCTCAGTGAGCCTCCTACCAAGTAACCACACTGCAGACCTTGCCTTTAAAGCAGGAGCATCAACTTCCTAACAACTTCCACAGGTGTTAGTAGATAGATAGATACGTGGAGTAGTTACAGAGTTCTGGAGACCGACTAAGGCAGTTCAAAGCACCAGAGAAGTAGTCTTAGCGTATAACTCCATGCTTTGATTGATTGAGGCAGAATTTCCTAGGTAGCCTAGGCTAGCCTGAAACTCACCGTGTAACCAAATACAAACTCACAATCCTTTTGCCTTTTCCACTTCCCTAGGACTATAGGACGACAGGCTCTCGTCATCTTCTCTAGCCCACTCTTCCATCTTAACCATGGGAAAATGGAGGGGGTGGGGATGTAACTCAGTGATAGGGCACAGACCTAGCAGGCCAAAGGCCTTGGGCTTGCTCTCCATATACATGGAAAATTGAGGCAGTCACGCAACAGTGACTTAAGGTCACAGCTGCAGTGGCAGAGCTGAGGATAGGATCTACTTTATAACCTCATTTTATACAAAGAACAACATCCCATTTCTGACACACAGTTGAAAATATTAGAATATGAAATCTGTTTCGCCGGTTTACTCCAAAAGTCCCTTTATAGAGGAATCCGAGTCACCCATCAGTTTTGTGTTACCAGAACAGAATACCCAAGGCTGGATCAATTATCAGGAGCAGAAATCTATTTCTTAGTTTTAGAAGCTGATAATTCCAAGACCAAAGGACCAGGATCTGGGGAGGTCTTTCTTACTGCACCACTTCATGGCAGGAAGCAGAAGGGCAAGAGAGGGAAATGAAGTGAGAGGCAAAGGGGGCCAGACTTGCTCTAGTGAGACAAAGCCAACAGCAAGGCCACTCTTGGAATAACAGTATTAAACCATCCACCCTATTCTCGTGGTAGAAGAATCCCTCATTGGGGCCCATCTCCCAACACTTCTATCTTGGGAATAATGTTTCCAACACATGCTTTCTGTGAAACACAGTAAAACCATAACATTCTGCTCCTGGCCCTCGAAATTCAGACATTTCTCATGTGAAAAATACATTTATTTTAGCCAGTAACTCCAAAGTCTTAACTTCTTTTGGTTTGAAAGAAAATGGCCCCCAAAGGGAATGGCACTATTAAGAGGTGTGGCTTTGTTGGAGGTGTGATCTTGTTGGAGGAAGCGTGTCACCGTGGAGGCGGGCTTTGAGGGTTCATGTATGCTCAAGCCATGCCCAGAATATCAACATGTAGCAGCTACCTCTCCGGTACTGTGTCTGCCTGAATGCTCCTCTGAACTCTAAGCTACCCCAATGAAATGTTTTCCTTTATAAGAATTGCCATGATCATGGTGTCTCTTCACAGTAAGAGAAACCCTAAGACACCATCCACCCAAAAGTCTAAAGTCCAAGGTCTTGTCTAAATCAGAGATTTAAAACATGATTCATTCGGAGGCAAATTTCCCTCTACCTGCAAGTCTGTGAAGCAACTCACCTGCTTCCAAAACAAAATGGCGGCACGAGACTGTAATGAGCATCCAGTCCAAGAAGAAAAACCATCAAATACTAAGACCCCAGAAGAACCTCCTTTGATCTCATGCCCCATCCCCTGGGTTCTCTGGGGTGAGGGCGGGGACCCAATGGCCTGTCTTCAGCCTAGACATCAGCATTCCTAGGCTCATGCCTGCAGTTTCCCCTGTGCTGATCTCGCAGGCTGGCCATTATAAGCTTTTCTTGTTCTACTATGCATTGCCCTAAGCGGGGTCTCTGCAGTGCCTCTGCCGTTGGAACAAGTCCCTACGTGGATTCCCCTCCCCAGGTATCCTGCCAACTGTTTACATCTGTGTACTTAGCACTCCATGGCCTCCATCCGAGTGATCCTTTGGCCTCGTGATGCTGTGGCATAGACTGTACTCAGGATGGGTGAGTCATGGCTGGCCTGACTGAGCAGCATTGTGGCAGGCCTGTGTGGTGGCACAGAGAAGTGAGATTCTGCAGATTCCTCTCTGGAAACCTTACCGTTAAGGTCTTCCTTTGCTTGAAACTCTCTGGAATGACTTCGGAGCTCTCTTCCAATTATCCCGATGAGGAGAGAGCTCCTTCCTGTTTGTTATAATCACTTCTGCTCACCAAACATGCCTTTCTTTCCTGACGTGATCAGATTATAAACGTTCCGAATCTGGCCAGCCTGCTTCTCTCTGGACTGCAAGTCCTTTCTTTAAGTCATCCTCTCCTTCAGCGTTTTGCTATATTCCGTTAAGAGTAGCCATGCAGCAACTTCGGGGTTTCGGCTTAGGAATCTGTCCGACATTCTGGTTGACTAGTTGTTAAATTTTGCTTTCTGTGAAGCCCTTGGGCTTCACCACGTCCCAGCCACAGTCTTTCTCCTTCATAGTGTGGGATCTTTTCTCCGGTTTCTACTATTGTTTCCTATCTCTATAGGAAACTTATCCGGATTGCCTTCATCATCATCATCCCTACCGATCTCCTAATCACAGCCGCTCAAGTTACCTCTTAGAAACTTCAGACTTCCTGAACAAGTTTTGCTCTTCTGAGCCCTCACCAGAATTCCCCACACCAGCCCTCCTATGACATCTAGACCTTTTTATACCTTTCTCTCCGCCCCCCAATTCTTCATTTCTATCCTCTGCCCCTTTTAAAACAGCTTCCACGCTTTCAGGAACTTGTTGGAATACAAGCCCACTCATCCATACCTGTATTATATCTTGCACGATGATAATAAGGTATACAGGACTGAGTAATTGACAAGGAACAGAGATCTGTAATGCTAGAAGCTGGGAAGCCCATGGTTGGGGGCCACATCTAGGGAAATGCTTCTCACTGCATCCTCCCATGACAGAGAGCAGAAAGGCAAGGAAGGAAGGGGGAAGAAGAGAATTAAATCCCTCCTTCAGTAGATCACAGACCCTCCCCCCAAAGAAGCTCACTCTGTGGTGCCACCCTCAATAGACCCTTACACTATTGCATTGAGGATTAAACACATGGTTTTGGGGAAACCCCTTCCAGTCCTAGCAGTATCTGTGTTACAGGAAACCAAATATCCCAATCTCCTGAGTTGTTTTATTAAGTCATTTGTTTTCTACAATAAACAACTCTTTCATTGTACCTTAAATTTTTTTTTACCATAATTTAAAATATTAGCTCCTGAAAGTGATATCCTGCTCTACAATAGCTTCCTGAATAGAACAGACAAATAAATACACACATGGTTGAAACATTGTTAGAACCATGTTTAAACCCTTCATTTTACTGCATTCTGCTGTTCAAGCCAAACAAAATTTGCCATTTGCTGAAATGGTTCTAAAAGTCACACCTGTGTGCTGGGCTGGCGTTTTGTGAGCTTGGCACAAGCTAGACTCATTTTAGAAGAGGGAACGTCAGTTGAAAAAAATCACCCCCACCAGACTGGTGTGTGCGCAGATCTGTGGTGCATTTTCTTGATGGATGTGGGAGAGTCCAACTTAACCCCGGGCTGAGCAAGCCATGAGCAGCATGCCGGTGAGCGGCACTCCTCCATGCCATCTGCGGTAGCTCCTGCCCTGATTTCCTTGGATGTGAACTACAAGCTATAAGAAGAATAAAGCCCTTTCCTTCCCCAGTTCTTTATGGCCATGACGTCTTATCCCGGCAACAGAAGCCCTAGCTGACAGCTCATCACTCACACTTGGGTTTGACTCTCCTCACCACAAGCCCTTACGTGAAGGTTATTCTTTGCAACCCACAAAGGTATAAAGAAATCGAATTGCTTGCTCATCTTCTGTCTGCAGCATCAACTACAGATGTCTTATTCTGTCTTCATTTTGATTAATTACGGTTGTCTCTTCTGAAGGAATATGGAGTCGCTGTGCGGTTCTGACTGCTTCAGTTGTTAGAAGATTTCCAGGTACCACTTTCGCTTACGCTGTGTTGGCTGCCGTAGCTCCTTGGGAATCTCCCGTTTCCTTCAACCTAACTTAATTCCTCCGGGGCCTCTGGAACTCTGATTCACCAGTTTGTATGACCTTATTTTCCCATCTTTATTCTGGATTACTTGTTAAATATATGTATTTTTGTTTTTTGGCTTATAGATATATTGACTGTGTCTTCATAATGATATCACTGAGAAAAGAAGCCTTTTGATGTAGGAAAATGTGTTCCTACGAAGATCTATAAGGTAGACAACAGCTTTGGAAACAGATAAATTAAGTAAGTGACTTTCTAATTCCAGTGAAAACTATCTCAGACTCCCACTTTTAAGCTTCTGTATTTTGCTTTGATTTCCCACTGTTACTCCGAGGCTATGTTTTTATAATAAGGAGAAAATGGTATAATTTACATCTTGAAGGAAATTGCAATAATCATCATTTTATGAGAGTTAGTGTTCCAAACTTTGATGGCCCAATATTTGAAAATTACAATTTATAAATAACTTACCTGAAAAATGAGGAATTTTTTCCTTTTTAGGCCTAGCCTAAAATAAAAATGAACAGAGAAAGTTGATAGGAAAAAATTAAATATCGATATAATTTAAAAACAGCATTATTGGTGGCAATACATGAAATTGTTAACATTTGACTCTATGTTATATTAAAATAATTAAATGAGTGCAATTATGGGTTGTAAAATACAGGCCTGGCTGAAGCATTGTACAAATAGGTTGCTAAGTAGCAAGTTCTTCATATTAAAAGAAAATAAGTGTTGTTACATTTATTACTATTTTCATTTTTCCAAGTCTAAGGAAATAAAAATTATAATTTAGGCCGGGCGGTGGTGGCGCACACCTTTAATCCCAGCACTCAGGAGGCAGAGGCAGGCGGATCTCTGTGAGTTCGAGACCAGCCTGGTCTACAAGAGCTAATTCCAGGACAGGCTCCAAAGCTACAGAGAAACCCTGTCTCAAAAAACCAAAAAAAATTATAATTTAAAGGATAAATAGAAACAAACCAAATAGGAAGTAAAATGTATATCAGAAAAAATGCTTAAAGAATTGATCCCTCAACTGAAATGAAACAAAACAGTCAAACCCTGATGTATCAACTATCTTAGATGCTAGAATATAACCCAAAACTTAACAGCAAATAAGGAACTGCTTAGAGAGGGGGACTTGTTCTTTAAAAGGCAACTTTTGTATCTCAGGAAATCTTGACTGTAAAATTAATTAAAAAAAGAGGAACACTCTTTGCAAAATTACTTTCAACCAGCCAGTAAACATATCCTTCCACAGTAAACAGCGACTTTTTTTTTAATTTATTTATTTATTATGTATACAACATTCCTTCTATATATGCTTGCATACCAGAAGAGGGCGCCAGATCTCATTACAGATGGCTGTGAGCCACCATGTGATTGCTGGGAATTGAACTCAGGACCTCTGGAAGAGCAGTCAGTGCTCCTAACCTCTGAGCCATCTCTCCAGCCCTCAACAACAGCTTTTGAAGAAGGAGAAGAATTGGTTCCTAGAGTTTACGTACCTAATTTTTAACAAAAGGCTACAAGATGTATATGAAATGTGGCCTGTCCGAGAAAAAAATGAGTAAATAGATAAATTACAAAGAAATGTGAAATATAACCTACAAAAAAATAGAAAGCACCTCAGAAGCAGCCCAGGTTTTGAACTTAGTAGGCGTGGGTTTTATGCTTTCCTAAAAAGGCTCAGAAATATAAAAAGAACCAGGGACTCAGAAGGCAGGGTAGTGACACCTACCACCCTCCCATAAAACCTGGAGGCCAGGGAACCCATAGTCATTCCAGAAAGAAAAGAAATATTGACCAGATTATACTATTATTATTTTTATATTTTCATTTTTTTTGCTAGCTTGGGTTGGGTTTTATTGAGTTATCTCTTGCTGTTTCTTAAATAAAAAAATTTAGGATTTGTTTATTTTATATATATATATATAGTGTATTATCTGCATGTACACCTCCGTGCCACAAGAGGGCACCAGATCTCATTACAGATGACTGTGAGCCACCATGTGGGTGCTGGGAATTGAACTCAGGACCTCTGGAAGAGCTGCCGATGCTCTTAACCACTGAGCCATCTCTCCAACCCCCGTGCTATTTCTTATGCCTTCATTACATATGATTTTCCTTCATTCGCATTTTGCTTTGCCTTTTTATTTTACCCCATTCTCTTTAAAATAAAAACATATGTTTTTAAGTGTATGCATTTTTTTCTGTGCCCCATGTGCATGCATCTCCCACAGAGCCCCAAAGAGGGCGTTAGGGTCCCTAGAGTGTGAGTTACAGAAGCTGCTAATATGGGTGCTGGGCATTGAACCCAGGTCTTCTAGAATTGCAACAAGTACTCTTTTTTTTAAAAAAAAATTTATTTTTATTTTCTGAACATAGTTTTTCGCCTGCATGTATGTTTGAGTGAGGGTGTCGGGTCCCATGGAACTGGAGTTGCAGAGAGTTGTGAGCCGTGTGGGTGCTGGGAATTGAACTTGGGTCCATTTGGAAGAGCAGCCAGTGCTCTTAACCTCAGAGCCATCTCTCCAGCCCCCACAACAAGTACTCTTAACCACTGAGCCATCTCTACAGCTCTTCATTCTTTTTTATTTCTTATATAAATACCATTAACTTTAATAACCTTTAAAATCCCGGTTTATCCTATAAGTATCCTTGTTCATTTACATCCACGCCTTTCAGAGCTTGTGAGTAAAGCCCCCAGTTGCTTTACTGTTACTGACTGCTTCCTCTCTTTTATGTGTTGGTGTAGGAGGTCCTTCTGTTTGTGTGTTGCTTTCATTGGTTAATTAATAAAGAAACTGCTTGGCCTGATAGGGCAGAACTTAGGTAGGCGGAGAAGACAGAACTGAATTCTGGGAGGAAGAAAGCAGAGAGAGAGAGAACCATGGAGCTGCCAGAATCAGACATGCTGAATCTTTCCTGATAAGCCATGACCTCGTGGTGATACACAGATTAAGAGAAATGGGTTAAATTAAGGTGTGAGAATTAGCCAATAAGAGGTTAGAACTAATGGGCCAGGCAGTGTTTAAATGAACACAGTTTCTGTGTGATTATCTCGGGTGTAAGCTAGCTGGGCGGCGGGGACAAACAAAGGGCCCCCCTCTCTCAACAACGTGGGACGGGGAAGACTACCACTAAGAAAGCATAAAGCAAAACAGTAACAAAAGAGCAGGGGAGAATCGAAAGGCATATCTGTTACAGCAGATGCACAAATTACAACGTAGAGACACACAAAGAGAAAATGTGAACGCAAGCTCTTAACTCCCTAGGAACTGTGACCAATGATAGTTGTCGAAATGTCAAACAAGGAATAATAATAATAATAATAATAATAAAATCTATTTTTGAAAATGACCAGTTACTTCAAAGGGGACTTAAGCAGATAAAGTAAGGAAGTCAGTTCAGGACCTGCATACAGAAGTCGGCAACACAGATGAGAAATTTAACAACCTGGAAAAAAACTTAAGCAAAGGAATTTAAATTCTGGCGGGGGGTGGGGGGTGCAGGAATCAAAGCAGATATACTAGGAACAAAAAGCTTCAGTAAGTCAAACTCAGTTGAGTTTTGGTGAGTCAGCAGTAGGAAGAAATCCCATTAAGTCACTCTATCTGATATAGGGGGGAGTGACCAAGCACCACCCAGAGAGAGAATCTACTGCTAAAATCTGAATTAACCGTTCCAGGACCTGAGATCAGGGAATAACCATCAAGGAGCCTGTACTTGGCTTGTTCCCAGACTCAGGGTGGGTCAAGGCTTCGGGAAACAGCTGTGGGGAGTGGGAGGGTTAGGTCCTGAGAGGTCAAAGGCTGTAGGCTTAGCCCAGAAAGGGGAGTGCCGAGGGAAAGACAGCCCCTCCTTTGTGGGCGAGGAGCAGATCCTATCACCCCAGGATGAGAATAGCCCTGGTTTTGACTCTGAACCCGAGGCCAGGGGTGGGTTAACATCTGAAACAACTTACCTGTCACTCACTGCTGTGGAGCCCAAGAGCTGAAGTTGCAGGGATGCATTTGGTACCCACAGCTGCATCCGGAAGGCAGGTGATTGGCTCTTAGGAAGTCTTACTGTACGAAGACAGCCTCTGCCTTTACTATCTCCACGCTACTGCTGCATCCCATATTCCCAGCACACTTGGGAGACACTTGCCGGTTACACATTAGCCATCCCAGGAATTATTATTTGGGGAGTCCTGGGAGGATCAGAGAGCCTGCCTGGCCCACGGAGAGCAAAACTAAATGTGTCCAGCAGAGGCCCCCGGTATACAAAGAAACTCTACCAAGGTGAGGACAGCTCTGTGAGCCGCAGTTACTGTGGAGTACACACTCCACAGCACATAAACTGTAGAGAAAACACGAATGGAGTCCAGAAGTTCGGCAAAGCTCCAGCCAGCCTCCGGGTAACCGGCAACCCCCAAGCTTTGAGGACACGGGAAGCTGTTCTAGTACCGCATCCTTTTTTTCTCTGTTATTTGTTTTCTGAAGCGGGTCTATCTATGTCGCTACTCACTCATGTAGACCAAGCTGGCCTTGAGTTCACAGAGATCTGTCTGCCTTTGGCTCCCAAGTGTTAGCATTAAATATTGTGCCATCATCCCAGCCCTTCCCTGACTCTTTTCATCCCCCACCTCCCCACACACTTTTATTCTCTTATTGTATTTTAGGAGTATTTTAGTTGTACTGTTTTTCTCAGTTTCTTTTTCTTTCTTTCTTTCTTTCTATCTTTCTTTCTTCCTTCCTTCCTTTCCTTCCTTTCTTCCTTCCTCCCTCTTGCTTTTTTTCTTTCCTTCCCCCCCTCTCTTTCTTGTCTAGTGTTTCCTCCTCCACCTTCTCTACATTTAGTAGTATTTCTGTTTTATCTTACTGATTCTTTAACACACTGATATTTATGTATTTATTTCTGTCTTATATTTACCTAATTTTGCTTTTGAACTTTTTTATTATTGAAAAACACTTTTCTTTTTTTTTTAAATATTTTAACCCTTTGCTCTCCCCAACCACATCACTCTTCTCCATTCCTCTCATTTTCTTCCATCTTCCTTCTCTCCCTCTCCTTCCTATCTCCTTTTTCTTGTTTATTTCTTGTTTCCACACTTAACGTAAATAATTGTGAACCTGATGGCACCGTCTATAGTAGTATGTCATTTTCAATTCTGATGTCATTGGTGCCTTATTAGGGGCTTTAATTGATTTTAAGAGCACTTCTATATCTTGAATAGTGTGATGTTGCTGCTGTTGGATCAATTAATTTTTTCCTCACTGAGTGGAGGTGCAAATGGATTATTGAGTACACTGCTCAATAAAAAGATGCTCAATAAAACCTGAAGAGATAGCTAAACCAATAGATACACAAATTCTAACACAAATACACAGAAAAAAATGAAGATGTAAGACAATATAATACCTGTAAAAGGTCAGAACTCAACAAGTACCAAACTAAAAGAAATACTTAAATATGCAAGTTTCAGGTGAAGATTTCAAAATTTGCTGGTAAAAATGATCAATGATCTTTCTTAAATCAGACCCAAACAGGCAGACAATTCAACTCAGTCCTTGCAGCACAAAGTCAGCAACGTGGAGGAAAAAAGTTAATAAAATGGGTGAGAAAAATCAGTAATATGGGCGGAAAAGTACAATATGAAAGAAAAAAAACAGCAAAGAAATTGAGACTGTAGAGGGGAGGGAATGACGGAGATGAAAAACTCAATGACTTAAATTTAAAATACAGTGGAAAGCATCAGCGATGGACACAGTCAAGCAGAATGTCAGGGAAGGAGGATTTTCAAGTATCAAAAGGGGAAACAATGTGAGCACAGCCAACAACCTGTCCACAACACATGTTCAACAACCCTGAGGTCCAACTAAGAGAACAAACTTTAGAATCTACAAGATAAACAAAAGACAAAACAAAGAAACCAACAAAACCCCAAACACTACAAGTACAGAGAAGCTGTTCAATGAAATCATAACAGAAAATTTCAAAAGTCTAAGAAAGAAACACACATCCAAACACAGGAACCATTTAAAAAGTCAATAGACATGACGGAGAAGAACCTTTCCACGTCTTAGAGTGAAAATGTAAAACAAACCAAGCAAAGGAATAAAATTACCAGTTGAAAGGGAAGAAGACCAATGCATCTATAGTGGCAAGCATCACAACAATATCTCACCAGCAACCCTAAAATCTGGACACATGGCGTGACGTATTTCAAGCTGTGAAAGTAAATGCCTGTCAACTGAGAGGGCTGTCTCTAGAAGAGACATCTTTGAAAACTGATGGAGAAATGCGGGCATTTCCAAACAAACACAAACGAAGGAGGTACCTGACCATGAAACTGACACTGGACTCTGCATGCAGGGGAAGAACGATACACAACAAAGAATAAATTTCACCGGAGAAATAGAACAAAGTAGAGATAGGAAAGAATCCATCATGTCTGATATAGTAACCCAGAAAATTGGGGAGAAAGCAAAGAACAAGTATCCAAACAGGAAGAAGAAAAAATGGGAAACATCACTCAGTAATGACTCAGAAATGTAAACCACTTTAAGTCACCAAAAAAGAGTCTCAGGCTGTCTGATTGAGGTAAAAATTAGATTCAACTATCTGTTGTCTCCAAGGGACACACCTCATCAGTAAGGACGCAGATTGGGAATCAGCCCATCAAAGTAACAGGAGTGGCTTCCTCCTGTTTCCGTTGTAATTCTCCCGCCCCATCCCCAGCCCTATAGCAGACAGTGCAAGGGCCTGTCTTCCCACTCTACCTCCATTCCCTGGAGACTCAGCCTAACCTTGGGGTGAACCCAGCTTTCTTCCTTCCTGGACCCTCTCAGTTCTCCCTTCTAGTCCATCACCTTGGCTGTGTCAGCCCCAATACCTAAAAACACTTTCTACCAGAGACTTCTGCCAGCCATACCCAGCAGGAACTCAAGTAAGCAGATCACATTGTCTTCACCCTCAGCTCAGTGACAACCCCACTTACATGTGCCCCTCCTCACTGAAGCCTCCAACGTTGTTTCAACCCCAGGGTCGCCCTAGCTCTTTCATCCCTATCTCTTCAGACAATTCTTTGCCTTACGAAAACCTACTTACAGGATCCCGTCTTTCTATCACACCTCCAACTTCCTGTGGACCCCAAACTCTAGCTACAAACAGGATCCTCTTAGCTCCTTCCTCCAGGCCAGTTCTGTTCCTCTCTATCGCCGTTGACCTACAGAAGCAAAAGTTGGGGATGTCAAATAAAAAACCTCAGAGGTAAATCTCACCAGGTGAGTACAAGGGATGGAAGAGAGACTCTCTTAAATCTGCATTGAGGACAAGGTAAAAGAAATGTACATATCAATCAAAGAAAACGTTAAATCTAAAAAAAAAAATCAGGCATAAGACATCTAGAAGACACGTAACACTATGAAAAGACCAAATTTATGAACAACAAGAATAGAGGGGGTTGGAAAAATCCATGTCAAAATCATAGAAAGTATTTTCAACAAAATCAGAAGAAAATTTCCCGAACTTCAAAAAGGAGACGCCTATCAGGGTACAAGAAGCATACAGGATACCATATAGACTGGGCCAGAAAAGAAGCTCCCTCTGACACATAATAATCCAAATACTGGATGTACTATTAAAAGCTGCAAAGGAAAAAGACTAAATAACATATAAAGGCAAACTACTAGACTCTCATCTGACTTCTCAGTGGAGATTCTAAAAGGGTCTGTAGAGATATGTTCTACAAACTCTAAGAGAACACAGATGCCAGCCCAGACTGCTATGCCCACCAAAACGATCACAATAAACACTTTCAGCAGTTAAGTTCAGTTCTACAGAGGGCACTAGAAGGAAAACTTGATTCTGAAGAGGTTAACCACACCCATGAAAACAGAAGGAATAAATAATTTCAGGCCAGCAAATCGAAAGAGAGGGGAAATCCATATTCTAACAATGAAATTACAGGAATCATAAAAATGACTTACTGGTAACTCTCAACATTAACGGTCTCAGTTCCCCCAACAAAAAGAGACAGATTAACAGATTGGAGTAGAAATTAGGGCCTATCTTCCTGCTGCACCTAAGAAGCCATCAGTTCTGGATAAGAGGATGGAAGAATATATTCCAAGCAATTGTACCAAGGCAACAAGCAGGCATAGCCATTTTAACATCTGACAAAATAGACTTCAAACTAAAACTAATTAGAAGAGATAAGGAAGGACACTACATCTTCACCAAGGGGAAAAAAATCCACTGAGGGGATATTGCATTTCTAAACACTTTTGCACCAAACAAAAGGGCATCCATGTTCATAAAAGAAACTTTATAATACCTAGATCACATATTGACACTCACGTAGTGATCGTGAATACCAGGAGGTCATCCTGACAAAAGCCAGACAGAGACATGCTGGAGTTAGATAACATCATAAATCAAATGCACCTACCTTCTCAGGAGCTCACGGATCCTTTCTTCAAAACGGAAGCCTCAGCAGGTGCAAGAAAACTGAAATAACACCCTGCATGCTATCTGGCCACTGCAGATTAAAGCTGGATATCAACAACGATAGCAACTTTATAAATTTGCGGAAACGGCACAACTTGGTACTGAATGAAAAATGAGTCAGGACAGAAATTAAGGGAATTAAAAATGTTTTTAGAATTGAATGAAAATGAAATCAATACAACCAAACCTATGGACACAATGAAGGTAGTACTGAGAGGCAAGTGCGTAGCACTAGTGATTACATTAAAGAAAAATTGGTGAGACCTCATATTATCAAATTATGTACAGCATAGTATATAAATTGGCATGAAAACAGTCGCATTGATCAATGGAATTGAAGTCCCATGCATAAGTCCACAATCCCATGGACATCTGATGTTTGATCAAGAAGCCAGAAATCATCCGCAACCACCCGAGCCTTGACCTGGAGAGGTGACTGTCTGGGTTCCCAGCTGAAGGGCCCTGCTTCCTAGGCCCTACCCCCACCCACCAAAGATCCAGAGACCTGGGAGCAGGTGATGTGGGCGTCCCCTCTGTGTGCTGTGATTACCATTAATGAATAAAGAAAGTGCTTTGGACCTATAGCAAGGCAGAACTTAGGTAGGCAGGGAAAGCTAGGCTGAATGCTGGGAGGAAGGCGGAGTCAGAGAGATGCCATGGAGCCACTGGAGATAGATGCTGGGAATTTTACCCAGTAAGCCACAGCCTTGTGGCAATACATAGATTAATAGAAATGAGTTAAACTAATATATAAAAGTTAGCCAATAAGAAGCTAGAGCTAATGGGCCAAGCAGTGATTTAATTAATACAGTTTCTGTGTGGTTATTCCGGGGCTAAGCTAGCCAGGTGGTCGGAAGAACAAGCAGCCCCTCCCCCTACAAGCAACCACCCCATGCCCCCAACCATCCCCTGCCACATCTGTGACCACCTGAGCCTTGGCCCCTCCTATACCTGGAAGAGCCCCAGAGCCACAACAGTGACAACAAGAGGCCCAATCCCACCTGCACCTGGAGAAAGAGTGACCACCTAACCCACAGGCCCTACCTGCACCCATTGGAGGAGGAGTTGGGTAGATGTCAGTGTAAGAACACACTCAACAACGTATGCGGCACCACCAGAAACTAGAGGTTCTACACCAGCAAGGCCTGAACATCCTAGCACAGATGAAGCAGAAGAAAACAACCTTAAAAATAACTTTGTGAAGATGACTGAGGCCCTTGAAGAGGAAATGAAAAATTCCCTTAAAAAAGTGGAAGAAAAGACAAACAAAAAATTGGAAGAAATCAACAAATCCCTTAAAGAAAGCCAAGAGATGCTGGGCAGTGGTGGTGCACGCCTTTAATCCCAGTACTCGGGAGGCAGAGGCAGGCAGATCTCTGTGAGTTTGAGGCCAGCCTGGTCTACAACAACTAGTTCCAGGACAGTTTCCAAAGCTACAGAGAAACCCTGTCTTGAAAAACCAAAAAAAAAAAAAAAAAAAAAAAAAAAAAAAAAAAAAAAAAAAAAAAAAAAAAAAAAAAAAGAAAGAAAGAAAGAAAGTAAGAAAAGAAAGCCAAGGGGAAAACAAACAGCTAGATGAAGGAAAACTTGAAAACTGAAATAGAGGCAATAAAGAAAATACAAACTGAGGGAATTCTAGATACGGATAATCCGGGTAAACATTCAGGAACTACAGATGCAAGCATAACCAACAGAATACAAGAGGTGGAAGAGAGACTCTCAGGCACTGAAGATACAATAGAGGAAATATATTCAATGATCAAAGAAAATGTTAAACCCAACAAATTTTTTTATCACAAAATATCCAGGAATTCTGGGACACTATGAATAAGTGTCCTAAGAATAACAGGGATAGAAAAAGGAGAAGTCAAGATCAAAGGCACAGAAAATATATTTAATAAAATCATAGAAGAAAACTTTCCAAACGTAAAGAACTACACGCCTATGAAAGTACATGAAGTTTACAGAATACCAGACTGGACCAAAACAAAAAAAGTTCCCTCACAACATGATAATCAAAACACTAAAAATACATAAAAAAGAAAGAATATTAAGAGCTTCAAAGGTCAAGTAACATATAAAGGCAGACCTATCAGAATTACACCTGACTTCTCAGTGGAAACCATGAAAGCCAGAAGGTCCTAGACAGATGTGCTGCAGACACTAAGATACCACAGATGCCAGCCCAGACTACTATACCCAGCAAAACTTTCAACCACCATAGATGGAGAAAAATAAGATATTCCAAGACAAAAACAAATTTAAACAATACCTGTCTAGAAATCCAGGCGACAGAAAGTACTAGAAGGAAAACTCCAATCCAAGGAAGTTAGTTACACCCACAAAAACACAGGCAATAGATAATCTCATGCCAGCAAAGCCCAAAGAAGGAGAAAAAACACACACAATACCACCACCACACACACACACACACACACACACACACACACACACAAAACAACCCACAGGAACTAACAATCACTGGTCATTAATATAAATTACTCAATTCACCTATAAAAAGACACAGGCTAACAGAATGGACATGAAAACAGAATCCATCCTTCTGCTGCATACAAGAACCAAACCTCAACTTCAAAGACAAACATTACCTCAGAGTAAAGGGTTGGAAAAAATTTTCCAATCAAATGGACCTAAGAAACAAGTTGGTGTAGTTATCCTGATATCTAACAAGACAGACTTCAAACTAAAAATCAAAAGAGATGAAAAAGGATATCTCATATTCATCACAGGAAAAGTCCATCAAGATGAAGTCTCAATTCTGAACATCAATGCCACAGATATAAGGCCATCCACATTTGTAAAAGAAACATTACCAGAGCTTAAATCGCACATTGAACCACACACACTAGTAGTGGGAGACTTCAACACCCCACTCTCCACCAATGGACAGGTCTGCCAGACAGAAACTTAACAGAGAAATAAAGGAATTAACATATGTCATGACTCAAATGTTTAACAGACATATATAGAACGTTCCACCCAAATACAAAAGAATATACCTGCTTCTCAGCACCTCATGGAACCTTCTCTAAAACTGACCATATACACAATAACAAAGCAAACCTCAACAGGTGCAAAGAAACTGAAATAACCCTCTGTATTTTATTGCATCACCAGGGCTTAAAGTTAGAATTCAACAACAACACTAATTGCAGAAATCCCACAAACTCATGAAAATTGAACAGCACTTATACTATCATATCATCTGCAAATAGTGAAAGTTTGATTTTTTCCTTCCCAATTTGTATCACTTTGATCTCCTTTTGACGTCTTATTGCTCCAGTTAGAACTTTGAGGACTACATTGAATAGATATGAAGAGAGTGGACAGCCTTGTGTCTGAATCAACACTGGGTCAAGGAAGAAATAAAAAAAAGAAATTAAAGACTTCTTAGGATTCAATGAAAATGAATACATAACATACCCAAACTTATGGAACACTATGAAAGCAGTGCTAAGAGGAAAGCTCATAGCACTAAGTGCCTACATAAAGAACCTGGAGAAATCTCACACTAACAACTTAACAACAGACCTGAAACCTCTAGAACAAAAAGAAACAAACTCACTCAGGAGGAGTAGATGCCTCAATCAAACTGAGGGCTGAAATCAATAGAATAGAAACAAAGAAAACAATACAAAAAGTCATTGAGACAAAGATTTGGTTCTTCGAGAAAATCAACAAGATAGACAAATCTTTACCCAAACTAATCAAAAGACAGAGAGAGAATATGCAAATTAACAAAATCAGAAATGAAAGGGGGGACATAACAGACACTGAGGAAATCCAGAGAATCATCAGGTCATACTTCAAAAACCTGTACTCCACAAAATTGAAAAATTTAAAGGAAATGAACAATTTTCTGGACAGGTACTACATACCAAAATTAAATCAAGACCAGATAGACAATTTAAATAGACCTATAACTCCGAAGGAAATAGAAGCAGTCATCAAAAATCTCCCAACTAAAAGAATCCCAGGGTCAGATGGTTTCACTATAGAAATTCTACCAGAATTTCAAAGAAGAGCTAATACCTATACTCCTCAAGTTGTTCCACACAATAAAAATAGAAAGGACTTTGTCAAACTTTTTTTATGAGGCTGCAGTTACCTTCGTACCCAAATCACACAAAGACACAACTAAGAAAGAGAATTACAGACCAATCTCCCTCATTAACATTGATGCAAAAATACTCAATAAAATACTGGCAAATCGAATCCAAGAACACATTAGAAAAATCATCCAGCATGATCAAGTCAGCTTTATGCCAGAGATGCAGGGATGGTTCAACATATGAAAATATGTCAATGTAATCCACCATATAAACAAACTGAAAGAAAAAAAACACACGATCATCTCATTAGAAAAAGCCTTCAACAAAATACAACACCCCTTCATGATAAAGGTCTTGAAGAGAGCAGGGATACAAGAAACATGCCTAAACATAATAAATGCAATATATAGCAAGGCAACAGCCAACATCAAACTAAATGGAAAGAAACTCAAAGCAATTCCACTAAAGTCAGGAACAAGACAAGGCTGTCCACTCTCTTCATATCTATTCAATGTAGTCCTCAAAGTTCTAACTGGAGCAATAAGACATCAAAAGGAGATCAAAGAGATACAAATTGGGAAGGAAAAAAATCAAACTTTCACTATTTGCAGATGATATGATAGTATAAGAAGTGACCCCAAAAAATTCTATCAGGGAATTCCTACAGCTGATAAACACCTTCCATAATGTGGCAGGACACAAGATTAACTCAAAAACACAGTAGCCCTCCTATAGACAAATGATAAAGAAATCGAGAAAGAAGTCAGAGAAATATCACTCTTCACAATAGCCACAGGTACAGAGGCAGGTGTATCTCTGTGAATTCAAGGCCACCCTGGGTTACACAATATTGAATCTGTCTAAAAGAGAAACATAGATCACACAAAGGTGCACTTGGGATCCCATGCCTTTAATCCCCACACTAGGAAGGAGAGAGGAATATAAAGGGGAAGACATAGGAACTCAGTGTGGTGTGGAGTTTGGGAATTTTTGGAGACATGCTCTTACTCCATTTTGGTCTGAGGTAGAGGTAAGATCTGGCTGCTTTGCTTTTCAGATCTTCAGGTTGAACCCCAATATCTCTCTCTGGGTTTTTATTATTCATGCTACATAACCCCAGCAGCACAGACACTGAGATAGACAATTAATAAATGGGACCTCCTGAAACTGAGAAGCTTCTGTAAGGCAAAGGACATAGTCAACAAGACAAAATAGCAGCCTACAGAATGGGAAAAGATATTCACCAGCCCCATATCAGACAGAGGGTTGATCTCTAAAATAAACAAAAAACTCAAGAAACTAGACACCAAAAAACTAAATATTCCAATTTAAAATGGGGTACAGATCTAAACAGAGAATTCTCAACAAAGGAATCTCAAATGGCCTAAGGACACTTAAGGAATTGCTCAACATCCTTAGCCATCAGGGAAATGCAAATCAAAACAACTCTGAAATACCATCTTACATTTGTCAGAATGGCTAAGATCAATGGGAAAGAATCTTTACCACTTACACATCCAATAGAATGGCAATATCCAAAATACACACAGAATTTTAAAAACTGAAGATCTTCTCCCATTCAGTAGGTTGCCTTTTTGTCTTAATGACTGTGTCTTTTGCTTTACAGAAGCTTCTCAGTTTCAGGAGGTCCCATTTATTCATTGTTGCTCTTATTGTCTGTGCCCTTGGGGTTTTACATAAAAACTGGTCACCAGTGCCCACGTGCTGCAGGCTACTTCCCACTTTTTCTTCTATCAGGTTCAGTGTGGTTAGATTTATGTTGAGGTCTTTAATCCATTTGGACTTGAGTTTTGTGCAGGGTGACAGATAAGGGTCTAATTTCATTCTCCTACACGTTG